>JAPTYQ010113595.1:0-10681 GCA_029814465.1 Ostorhinchus cyanosoma
ACACACACACACACACACACACACACACACACACACACACACACACACACACACACACACACACACACACACCAATTATACTTCTCCTCCCAATCCAGCAGGGTAAGAAACACCCCGTGGCCACCCACACATCTCAGCTCTAACCGCAATACAGGTATAGGGTACCACGCTCATATTATAGACCATATCCTCACTCCGGCTTCAATAGTTCTGCATTCCACGCTGTGCTGCCTGTCTGTAGGAGTCGCAGCCTTACTGTGTCAGTGTTCATGGTAGCATCTGGAAGCCATGAGGGAAACAGCAGACACTGCAGGCCAGGGAGAGCATCTCCAATGAGCTGTGAAACAACCCCATTTTCCATCAATTCCCCCTCTCTTCCTCCTCCGCTTCTCTCCTCCGTTCTTCTCCCACCACCCACACCGCTATCCCCCTGGCTAATGACAGTGTTTGGTGGCTTAATTGTCTCATCTGTGGGGTCAGTGTACATGTGTACGTGAGCGTGTGTCGGTGTGCATGTTCAGGCGGGTGCATGTAGACCACCTCATCTGTAAGTCCTCACCCCTACTCGTCTCTCAACTTTTGCCGCACATGTACTCCACATCCCTGCTTTCCAAATTAATAATTCTTTGTAAATATCCATAAAGCCATTTCCGTCATCACACATATACAAATTACTAGAGATGTGACACAGAATAAGTCTTATACCACCTACAATGTTTCCCTGTCTGGTATAAAGCAGGCCTGCTTTTCTTCAGTACAGTCATCAAGCCTGCACACACACATTTGAACACACACTGTATCCAGAGGCAGACTCTACAACCGAGGCTGGATATGTGAGTGTATGTGTGTTTGAATTAACTAACTCAGCCATGATAATGCCTCCATGTCTGCGTCTATTACTTTGTACATGTGTGTGTGGTCTCGTCTTAATATCTTCACACACATACATGCAAACACAAACACACACTGCACACACAAAGGCAGCGAGTGCACAGAGACGCACCTTGTCATTACAGTAATGATAAGCCCAGCGGAGAAAGATTACTGGAAAGGCTTTGGAGAGTGAAGCTTGTCGGCGCCTCTCGCTGACATAAAACACACCAGGTGAAAAGGGGAAGAAGGAGGAGAGACAGTATCTGAGTCAGCGCATGGATTTTAAATTGGTATAAATGTATAAAGGAGGCTTTTATGTGAAATAAATCATCTCTTAATCTCAGACAAAAACCCCTTTGTAAGCACAGAAGTAAGGCCAAGTCAAGAAATTTGTCTCATCATTTGAAACTAATAATTACAACAGACGGTATCAGTGCTGCTCTTGAACAAGGTACCATCGTATTTTATGATGACATACAGGTTAAGTAATGTAATTGCCACTGATTGCTATCACAAGACAAGTTAATCCGCACAACGTTTTATACATTTGACACGTAGAATTCAACTTTTACCACCTGAAGAATTGAACCTGCAGAAATCCACAGACATCCCAAGATTATATAAGAGATTTTCTTTCTCTGTCTCTATTGCTCTCTTCCATAATTTTACCCCCAAACTTTGATGTGATAGACAGGAAATAGTTGCAACTTTATTGGCTTCTGTGGAACATTCCAGGTTCTGTCTGGACCTTCTGCAGACCTGGCAAGTCCACCCAGAGGAGCAATTATTATTTTGCCCTGGAGAACAAACCAGAAGGGTCTTCCGCAGCTTTTATCCTACAACTCAGGTCAGGGACAAACAATGTCCATGGTTGTAGCACACAGGATACAGAAGGATCATGTTTAACATTGAAAAATATGTGTCAGGAAGTACAGAAGATGAAAATTTCCTGAAGACGTTTGTGTGAGCACACGCATGCCTTCATGTGTAGTTACATGTATGTTCAGGAGTGCTTTACGGCATGCCTGTGTGTGAGCATCTGCCAGTGTATACAGTTGCCTCTCCTGACGGAAAATTTCCCTGGGGAGAAAAGCCTGGAGTTCAGAGTTCAAGTTCAGATTTCACTTTGATGATGCTGTTTGTTTGGCCAAGCCTCTGAGGGGTAAAGGAGGCTGAGCAGGACTGTAGCGCAAGAATCAAAGAACCTCAGTGGAAGATTGATAAGAGGGGGGATGTTTGAAAGACGAACAAGAGTTAAGGAGTGAGATGCTAAGGGGTTTGCAGTGGCCGGGAGTGCATCAATGAAGATGTAAGAAACAAAATGTGAGTGTGACAGGGGCCAGAGGGAGGAAAAGGAGATTAATGAATGAGTGTAAAGGGCCAAAAAAAGAAGAATAGCAGGAGGAAGTGGTCTATGCTTGTCAACGGTGCCCTAAGGGGATCATTCATCACCATGGATAGTGTGTAAGCATGTGCATTTATGTGAGGTGTGTGTCACACATCACTTGTGGGTTGAGGACATTGAGGGAGAAAAAGGACAAAGGTTTTCAAGCATTGGTTAAAGGGATGAAAGCATCTATGCAAGGCTACATGTAACATAAATCCATCAGCTGGAAGGAACTGTACATGTGTCTAAAACAGTGGGAGGAAGAGCTGAAGATGCATCTTTAACTGTTCCTCCTTCCATGCCTCTTTTTTCCAGACATTAAGGGACAACTTCTTTTCACAACATAAATAAAAGTGGAATAAAACAGACTTGCCACAACT
Organism: Ostorhinchus cyanosoma; assembly: GCA_029814465.1. NCBI lineage: Eukaryota > Metazoa > Chordata > Actinopteri > Kurtiformes > Apogonidae > Ostorhinchus > Ostorhinchus cyanosoma. The sequence continues at coordinate 2,641 of JAPTYQ010113595.1, forward strand.
ATTTCTGCACTTTTCTGTCTGCGTTTTTTTCTCATCTTACATATTATACATGTCTGTGCTGGTGAAGCTAGACGTGGCTTATTTAGCATGGGAATAAATCATAATGAGAAGCCTCTAAAAAGCTGCAGTAAAGATGAAAGAAGGAGAATAAAGGATGTGTAATTCTCATAATAACCTTCCTGTAAGCCCAAGTGACACACAACCACTAATGCATGCACAAGCACGGACACACATGCACATAAGCAAACACACTGTAGGATACTTAGACTTGGTGATTATCTCACTAAGCTTAGTTCCTCTTGGCCCGCAGGCGTCTCGATGCTAACCTGTTGTCTGAGGTTCCGGCTGGGGCCTTTCAAGGGGTGCGCTCCCTTCGACACCTGTGGTTGGACGACAACTCCTTAACAGACATCCCAGTGACAGCCTTGGACTCACTGCCCTCCCTTCAGGCCATGACGCTGGCCCTCAACCAGATCACACACATCCCAGACTATGCATTCACCAACCTCTCCGCCCTTGTCGTACTGTAAGTGACATCTTGATTTGTTTACTTAAAACTCTCCTGAGTTTGGGTTTCTCAGCTTACCAGAGAAATGATTTGTTCCGTTGACTTAGAAAAGGGCGGTGATGATTGCAGTGTGGAAATGTTTTCGAGAAAAGTAATTTCTGATTTGATGAAAAATATTTGTGGACTTATTCCAGGCATCTCCATAACAACCAGATCCAGAGCATGGGCGCGAGATGTTTTGAAGGTTTACACAGTCTGGAGACACTGTGAGTATCTCTCATTTCTCTCTCAAGCACACACATATACAGACACGCTGAAGTGATTTCATTCCATAGGCTCAAATGAGTACCTCTTCTGTTTCCCCAAACACAGACCCAGGCTTGGTGATGATAAAGTATAAGCAACTATCAACATACATTTGCTATGGTCATGTTGACAACAATCACATTACCTTGGAATAACCCTAGGATATATAGAATTAAATATAACCTCAGAAAAGTAATAGAATCAAAACCCAACAATTTAGCTGTGTGTCTGCATTTAGCCTTTTTATTGTTGTGATGATAAGTGGTAAATGTGACTTGGAACATCCAAAATAATTTCTTTTTATAAATCCTATTGTACATGCCAAGTAGAATAATGAAGCGCAGCACAGTGTTCTAAAAGCGTAATGATTAATGTCTTGGAAATTTCAGCAGGTGCTTTAAAGTTTCTCAAAACCATAACCACCAAATGAATGACAGGAATGTGGGGATGAAATGTTTCCCTTTGATTACCTTAAACCAACATCAACAGACGGCTCTATGTATCATAAAATAAATTGTGAAGCAGCACCGAGGTCAGATCTGTCTCAGCATAGTTACAGGAGAGGTGTTTGAGCATACGTGCCGTAGCTTCGATAACTAGATCGTTGCTGCATATAAATATGAAAACCGCAGAAAACTGACACAGCATCAAGAAAGAGCTGGAGAGTGAAAGTCAGACAAATGAAGCCAGCACAACTGTGTCTATTGAAAAATACACGGTGGTCTCGTTAAAAGGCTTTATTTGGCGAATGCTACTTAGCAACCTGTTGAAGTGCAGAAAAAAACTGCATTACTTTGTATAAGCGTGTGTGGGCATATGAATATGTGTTAACACTTATTTTAAAAGCCATTATTCATGCTAGAAGAGTGAGGGAGTAAGGTGTAAGGCTGGGAGCCGGTATGAAGAGAGAAAGGGGGAAACTAGAGAATGAGTGAAAGAGGGATGAAGCTCTCTGGACCAGAATAGTGTGTGTTAAAGTGTTTGGGCCGTCAGCGGTAGAGAGAAACAGATGATTCAGCGGGATAAGATGACAGGTGTCATTGACGTAGGGATCGCGTTGGTATGAGGGGTTAATCTCTCACTCTCTCAGCTTATGAGAAATAGGAGAGACCATCTGCATCACTGCCACCCTCCCCAGCCTCAAGTGTGCATTATAAAATCATTAGTATGAGAAGCCATCAAGAGGTCTGCTGGAAAACACAACAGTGTATGCACACAAGATCGAGTAGACAACAGACATTTCACAATATTCACTCCGGCTTGGGAACTAATCTAGAATTACTTTATCAAGGCTTAATTATATGCAAAGAAACTGAAGAAAAACAAATTTACTATGATCTCATATTTGTTACTGTCATACTGGATTGGTGGGAAACTGAACTGAGGACAACACATGTGCATACATGACCTGGCATATATTTCAATGAGGTAAATGTACTCAATGATAAGACTAAAGTAAGCTGTGAAAGAGTGGTCTCATCAAATTATATGTAAACAAAGAGAAAAGATTTGAAAAAGAATACCAAATAAAAACAACAACAAATAATAATGAATTATATTGCATGAATTAACTAAAATCAAAACCTAGACTGAAAGGCTGAATAAAAATTAATATTTCAAAATTATGCTTTAATATATCAATATTCTTTTCCATTCATGTCAGTTACAGTACATACTTTCTTGTCATCTGCGTATGAGCCGATGATCGTACAATAGTATAAATGATTGTTGTGATACAGTGTTTTTTGGGAATCGGGTCAGAGCAGCAAAGGTCAAAGGTCAAATCAAAACTTCACACTCTTACAGCTGCCACTCCTCTGAAAAGGAAGTGGCTCTGCAAACATATGCAATCAGACACATTTTCCTCACAGAAGCAGAGAATCTCATATATGAATAAATGTAAATTTTTTTGCTGGGAAAAAAACCCTCCGTTATCCCATGAATTAAATGTATTACTGAACCATGAGAGCTTATCTTAACGCTTACCTTTCAGGGATTTAAACTACAATGATCTGCAGGAGTTTCCTTTGGCCATCCGGACACTGAGCAAGCTTCAGGAATTGTGGGTACCCACACAAAATCACACACACATGCACGCACACGCACAAACACACCTGCCTGACATGACTATCATGGTTGCGTTATCCCAAGTAATCCCGTTAAGTGATTTTAATGTGGCACTCGGATACAATCTCTCTCGCCCTAAGCAGGTGCTGGCTACACACCCACGCATCAACTCGCCTGCACATACGCACCGACACGCACACGCATACACACTAACTATGTTTTCCCTCGACTTCAGCAGATGTTCTGCAGTGCGCATATGTGTCACAGATACAGCGTATGCGTGCGTGTTTACATCTCATGTATCCAAAAATGTTTTTCAGCTGTGCAACGGCAGGTGCAACATGAGGACATATGACCTGCCTTTCGCTTACAATCGCAGGCTGTCGCTCTCCTAAACACACATACACAAACAAAATCAGAAACACATTGGTAGACCGACTAACAGTATGTTTTTATATTTCCAGGGGCTTCCATAACAACAATATCAAAGCCATCCCTGAGCGGGCCTTTGTGGGAAATCCTCAGCTCCAAACAATGTGAGCCTAATTCTCATTCTTAATACTATAATGTGCACATATTAAATAAACACATAATTGCTATTTCATGTTAACATCATCTACAACATGACACAAAAACAAAAACATCTTAATCACAATATATCCAAACATTTCTTCTCCTTTCTTACAGTCATTTCTATGAGAACCCCATCCAGTTTGTGGGAAAATCCGCTTTCCAGTTTTTACCTAAATTACACACACTGTAAGTATGCAGTCAGTAGAAACCATTCCAGTGAGTTAGCCCAAACACTGTTTAAATCATTCTCTTTCCCTAGCAGTGAGAGTTGAGTGGACATGTGTAATGGCCTACTGAATGATGTTGTGTTAGCGTATTGCTGTGCTGCGTGCTGATGTGGTAAGAGAGAGTGTGTTGTAAGAACATGTTGAATGGTGTGACTTATGATGTCTAGAGAGACAGCCAAAACAGCCTGTGTTGATGTTGGAGGAAAAGTGTGATGGCTGAAATGAGCTGTTAGACAAGGTCTGTGTGCACACGCATATGTGTGTGAGTGACTAAGACAGAAAGGCAGAGAGAAATTTCTGACAGTTTCTCCCCTGTTTGACTGCAGTTCCCTGAATGGAGCAACCCAGATTCAAGAGTTTCCTGATCTGAAAGGAACCACCAGCCTGGAAATTCTGTGAGTATTTCATTCCCAAGTAGGGCTTGGTGAAATGGGCCAGAAATATGCTATATGGTTTCATATTTGCCTGAATGGTGATTTCAGGCAAATGTCTTCTTTTTTGGTTTTTATGAAGTTACATTTTGAGTTCTAAGACAAGAGAGCTGAGTTTACAATGGCTGCAAAACACTCCAGGAGGTTCAAGTGGACTGATCAAACAGTCTAAGATAAGATAAGATGAGATGAGATGAGATGAGATGAGATGAGATGAGATGAGATGAGAAATGCCTTTATCAGTCCCACAAGAGGAAATTCCAGGTTTACGGCAACAAAGTACAAAAGCACACAAGAGCAAAAGAAGTGCAACATCAAGATAAACACAAATTAACATAAAGAATAAAGAATCAACATAAAGAGGTTTAGGCTTAAATATATTCAGTCTATGATACAGTGCTTTCTGTAAAATACCATATATGTCACCTGTTTATATTATATTTATATTATATTATCGGTGAAAGGAAGGGTGTCGTGTGAAAGTGTGAGAAAAACAAAACTAATGCTAAGTCTAATGCTGCGAGTTGAAAAAATGATGTAGTTTAATAGCATTTTATAAGAACAAGCTCTAAAACCCGCACACACAGATGTGCAATGAGCGCAAGAAAGAGTGTGATTGCATCGCCACACACACATCAACCATGTGAGAACAGCCAACACTGAGTCTGAAGGCAAAGATGTAATCCTAGGATTTAATGTATCTGAGACAGAACAGAGACAGAAGAGGAAAAGGAAAAAAAAGACAGAGGAATAGTAAAAGAATGAAAAAGAACAGGAGACTTTGAAAGGAGATAGGGAGGGGTATGCTGGTTATGCCAGCCGGTGACAGGTTTGGCGAACCTACACAGCTCCCTGTCTGACCAAGTTAGACTCACACAACTGGGGGATCCTTTCGCTTGCATGCACTTCAACAATGATCAGCGGATTGTCTTCTCCTCACAGGACGCTGACTCGGGCCGGTCTCTCCTCTCTCCCTCTGGATCTGTGTGAGCAGCTGCCTCGCCTCAGAGTGCTGTGAGTACATACACACAAAAAGGAGAAAGTGAACGGGTGCAAAAAGTGATGCAAAACCAAAACTGTGCCCTGAAGCTATTACTTGCACAATTACTTTTCTATGAAATCCAATCACCAACCCAAAAGTTACTGTCCTGCCTTACTCACAGGGCCGACAGTGCACCCAAAGGCTCAAATAATTATGTCCCCTCGTAATTTCCCACGCTATAAATCCACAGCTGGTCACTGTGTTTATGTGTGTGCATTGTTTTATTGTTTTAGGGAGCTATCTTACAACCAGATAGAGGTTCTGCCCAGCTTTTACCACTGCTCTGCACTGCAAGAGATGTGAGTGAATCAACCGCTGACACACACACACACACACACACACACACACACACACACACACACACACTTGCACCAGAATTAACATTTCGCATTGCTCATATTTTTTCCTACTTTTCCTCCACAGAGGGCTACAGCATAACCAGATCAGGAGGATAGAATCAAGCACTTTCCATCAGCTCACTTCTTTAAGAGCACTGTGAGTCACCTTTTTCTGTTATTGTATATTTTCATCTATAACCGATATTCCATTTATTTTGGAAAAAGAATATGAGCTCTCATCAAAAGTCTCTACGAAATAAAAATTTATGTGATTCTCAATATATGACTAAAGCAAATTTTATATATTAATTTTGCTTTCTGGCTATACTAACTAATGTAAGTAAAGTTTTATTTTAAGGGGTCAAAAGCCGCAACAAATTGCACACTATGTCTCGTATCCAATTACTGACATCTACTGGTGATAGACACAGCACTTTAACGATTCTTTCTGGTAATTTTAGTTCACTGTTTTTCTATTTTCTCAGTGATCTCAGCTGGAATATGATTGAGTGGATCCACCCAGATGCTTTTGCCTTTCTTCACTCTTTGATCAAACTGTAAGTAAACACACTAGTCTAGAGCTATGGTGGTCAAAATGGCTCATCTCCCTTTCATCTTACTTTTTTTTTTTTTTACTAGTGTCTTTCTTCTTTAATTCAACTTCATCTGTATTTTGGAGAGTTAGCCTTACACAAACACACCATACTTAAGTCTCTGCTACAGGGAAAAAAAAAACTGTTGTTACTGGCAGAATGTACAGAGAGCAGTGATATGCATTTATTGTTTGCGAAACCCCTCTGTATGGCCAGGAGTCTCATCTCAGGTCATGCCAATACAAACTGCTTTATTGTGTGAGGATCGGTTGAAGTATGCCTAACTAAACAAGCAGCTGTATGACAGGAAGCGTTATCTGTTGGGAATCTGATAAAGAGCCTTGTCTGAACAGTTTATAATACTTAAGAAGACAAGGCTTTTTTGTTACTTTATTTTTTTTTTTGTTACTGAGGATGACCCCAGGCAATGAAAACACACACGTACTCATCTGCCATGCACTTTCTCAGGTTCTCTCTCTCAATTTCTTCCTATATTTCTTCCAGGGATCTGACTGAGAACCGTCTCAACTCACTGCCGGTTGCAGGTCTGGGCGGTCTCACCCACCTCAAGCTAAGAGGAAACATAGAATTATATGATGCTTTCAGTCCAGATCACTTTCCTCGTATTAGGTATGATACACAAGCCATCGTACATGAGTATACTTTAGCAAAACATGTGAAGTGAGTGTCTTTATTTGTGTTTTCCACCGAAACCTGAATTAAGACGGTAACACACCAGGTACTTCATTACAGACCCAGGTGTATATCCTGTGGGTGTAAAGAACAATGCATCCCATCCCTTTAATTATCCTTCCTCTCATAATTTTCTATTAATATCTTGAATTTACCAAGAGCAGCCAGGGTTGACATTGGCTAATTATAGTGTATACCTGCAAGCCATTCTTGAACTGAATTTCAACAATGAGGAGGAATTGGTTGGCAGCAAGTTAAATCTTGTTGCAAGGGTTAGCATCCCTGAAGGCCCGGAAAGGTGCACTGAAGTAAAAAATGGAGAATGTACTTCAAAGGAATAGGATATGGCAGGTGATCAAGTGGCAATGTCAGCATTACTGTAGAACAACACCCAAACTAGAACACCTGTCAGAAAGCCACTGCAAAATCACTGTACTGTAAATGCTTACATACAAGCAACCACATCAAAGACTGCTGTTTTTATTGACCACAAATGTTTTAAGATGTACAATAAGTCATTTTGCTTTTAACTACATAATTTTCTATATGCTGGTAAAATTACAGTAACACTGAATCGAAATGCAAGGCTGATAATTGCAGAAAAGAGCAATAAGGACTGTTCACAAGGTTCAGCACATGGAACATACAAATCCACTTCTTAGACAGTCAAAACTACTGAAATTCACTGACATTGTATCTTACCAAACAGCAATAATCATGTACAAGGCAAAAAACAGACAATCACCAAAATAATGTTAAACATCGGGAGGAAGGTTATCAATTAAGAGGGGAACATAACTTCAAAATTAAAAGCAGAAGAACAACCTTTAAAAGTTTTTGTTTATCTAGTTTTGGTGTCAAGTTATGGAACAATCTAAGTGAGGAACTCAAGGAGAGGGAAATATTAACCAGTTTAAGAAAATGTACAAAAATATTTAGTTTAGCAGTTACAACTGATAATTCTCATTACTGACTATTGTCATTTACTCATTGATATGGCATAGAGATTACAGGCAGAGAGGTATATGTCAATGTATATGTATGTATTTGTATGAATATATGTATGTGTATATATATGTATATGAATGAATGTGTGGAAGTATATATATGTGTGGATGTATGTGTACATTGTGTGTGTGTGTGTGTGTGTGTGTATACATATGGTGTGAGCTAAAAGTTATGCCTCTTCTCACTCTTTCAAATATGATTCTTTTTCTTTTTTTGTGTGTATTATTTTTTGTCTCCTTGAATTTTCATTTCTAT
>JAPTYQ010113608.1:0-13947 GCA_029814465.1 Ostorhinchus cyanosoma
TGAAAGAGCTGCAGCATCTGAAACTGACCACAGTGAACATGTGACACATAAACAGTACCACAGTGCTTCAGTTTCAGACTCAATTTGTCATATTTGGTTTGGATCCGTCAACTCAACATATATTTTTTATTAGTAAGTTGTTTTTTTTTTGCTCAAAATTTCAGGCGACCCCATTTGAATTCCAGGCGACCCCATGCAGGGTCCCGACCCCAAGGTTCAAAAACCCTGCTGTAGTGTAACAGGCTTTGTCTTTAAATTAAAAGTATGCTTTGGTAACAAACTGAACTGTTTCTGATGAGAAATGTACAACATAGAACTAATGACTTTGGGAAGAGCTCTGTAATTTAATTAGAACTGTTAGTTTTACAGCGTCTGTTTCTTCATGACTTTATAAACCTTCTGTAAATGTAATTCCAATTATGACTCTGATTCACAGATGGACAAACTGGAGCTCAAGCTGGCAAACGAGTTACCGAGTACAGCCAAGGTGGTGGCCTGCCGGTTCCCCTTCCCTACGTGGGTCCCTGAACATACTGCCGGGGAGGGCATCGACACCGTGTGGGTGTATGACGCCAAGACATTTAAAACAGATCTGCATGGAGAAACGACGAGGACAGTGTCACAACAGGAAGACGCAACAGATTCAAACACATAATTTACATGTTTAGAGCAGGTGAAATTTGTCCAAATGGATGGACTTGAAGGAGCAGAAAGTTGGACATTCTGGATTTCAGTTCAAGAGAAGCTGACTGACACTGGAAAGTTGTCTTAGAGTTAAAGATGGTATAGACCAGGAATGTCAAACATACACTGCAAATGATTTGGTTCTTACCAAAATTAAAAAAATAAACAACAGCTTAGATTTAGATTATTTTAAGTGTTCATACAAAAAATGATGAGACCATAAAAAAACACTGGTTCTTCAATCCAGTCCTAACTCCTGTGTGGATCATGTGACTAAAACACAGAAAAGAAAACGCGGAATGAATCAAAGCACTGTTTTTATCAGTACAGTGACATAGATACTGATGGAAAAACTGAAGTGATTTGGGTTATTATCAAGAAAACATGTTCAATGGATAGATATCAGCTCTGAAATTCAACTACTATGGGCTATTTGTGTTGGTATCATTATATTTGTCCAAACAGATGGACCTTTAGTTGGACCAGGCATTAAAATGAACAACAAACTAAAGAAAACAAGGTTTGGAGAATAATTTTTTTCTGCAATTGTACATCTGTGGACATGCTTTTTTCTGGATTTAACAATCTTAATTCAAGAAATCTTGTCAAGTGAAGTTATCTTGCTGCATGAACAGATATTTCACTTGTTTTGAGTACCTTTTTTCTCAGATTTAGTGTTATACTTTTTTTTGCAGTGTATGGCCCACAGGATGAATGTGCAAAGTGCAAAAATTACACAAAAGACATTTATAGTCAAGGGTATCAGTGAGTTTTGACAATTCATTTTGATCATGAAGTTAAATGCTATATTCTTCAGGTCTGTTTTTACAAATGTTATTTTTGTAGATCCACTGTGAACTGTAAGTTGTAATGCACATGTATAAATGACAAGTGAATTTGAACAATGTTATACGTCTGCTTATTTTCTATAGAAACATCAGATTCATGCATTTTGTAGAGGGATACTTTATAAATATAAACACTTTGATGATTGAATTTCACTGGTTTGCACAAAAACAAAGAGAAAAATTGGAGCTGACATTATTTTTTAGGTTTTTATGCTATTCAGATAAGTTTATGTTATTATTTTACAGGTTATCAAATTGGACTTTGAACTAAAATAAATTTGACACCCATGGTATAGTAGTAGTAGTAGTTTATTCAGTCGTTAATTTGTGTAAAAAACAAACAAAAAAGAAAAAAAGCATCATATCCATCGTTCCATATATAATGTGACTGAAAGGGTTTAGGCTGAAGTCAAACTTATTATTGCCTAAGCATATTTACATTTAACATAATGTTTCTACAAGAAAACAAGCAAAACAAACACAATTTCAATGCAATCATTGCTAAATATACAATAGAAGAGAATACATATTTAATTTTAATTCAGGTAAATCACATCCTTACCTCAACTACCAACACTGATCCTAGTCTTTTGAACAAGTTATTTCTTTATCATCAATCCTGAGCTTTATATTTTTGAATAATAGTTAATTTATAAATTTTTTTTTAGAAGTTTTAATTGTTTTAGACTGTTTGAATGCATCTTACACACAAACATTATATTTTTTACACTATATACACATGTTTAAAACCCTCAGCAGTTACATCTAAAAGTGTAATTTATTGTAAAATGTTCCCTAAATTCATCTCTAAATGCTCCATAAAGTGAATAAAATCACACATGGTAGCTTGACTTCCTGTTTCATTGACCTTTGCTCCATCTAGTGGTAGAAATAAAACATAACATCACAAATGCTTGCATTGTTTACAGTCGTGGTGCTCTGATGCTGACCGTTAACTGCAGTTATAACTATGGAGTAAACAAGCTTCACTAGATTTTGTGACAAATTATCATGACATAATCAAAACGTAGTCGACACTTGCACCTATTAACACTTTGAGATGTTCCTGTGTAGATAACTGTCCTTTCACCGATGTGTTATTGTGTTATAAGTGACAAGATTTGAGCAGAGTTTGACTACTTTAGCCAGTCAAGATGGACACCAACGAAGAAGGTAAGAATGGCAAATTGATGTCAAAACAGAATCATATTTAGACATTTTCTTTGCACTGTCAGCTTAATGCAATATAGTAACTCCTAACACACGTGTCCACTGTGTTATTACTCGCTGGTGACTGGTTTGGCTGGTGTTACTGGGCTAACATCTGGCTAATCCGTGCTAGTAACGCTACCTACAGAAACCGTTAGCTAATTAGCCTTAGCCGGGCAAGCTAACTAGCATTAGCTCACAGTGATTGTAACAAGCTTTATCAAAGAAAAAACGTGTTACGTTCGTGTCAGGCTTTGAGTCAGTATATGAGGTAGACATGAGCTGAAGGGGTATAAATGCTTAATAACTGTCACTACATATTTTAGAGGAATAAAGCTAATGAGGTACAGCTATAATAATCAAATATTGGAACACTGTGTAGTAGCTGTTATCATAACATTACATTATGGTGGCTAGTTAGCATTAGCTAGCATTACTAACAAATACACAGATATCAATGCTGTTCTACATTGATGAAATAAATAGTAAACTGTAAAAACAAGCGAAACAGTGCAGTGAACAGTATCATAAAGGTACACACACAACTCTTACAGTTTGTTTTTCACTGTATTTTAACAATGTTTGCTCTTTGTGTTGTTCATGTGTCGTATTCAGATTCTCTACCGTCGTAAAGTCATGATCCTGCTCAGAAATGAACATAGACACATGTTTATACACAAAACAGCTAGATAATACTCAGGGTATCCTAACTGGCATCATGTCCTTTCATCGTGGGCTAATTATAGTCATTTTAATTTGGCCATCTACTCACACAAGTAATCCAAGGATTAGTTTGCTCTATTGTTAGTAAGACCTCTCCTTGTGTTGTTTCCCCAAAGAGGCATCTTATCCTACAGAAATTCCTGTCTGTGTCATAGTATAAAAACATGAAAAATGAAAATCCACTATGGCTATTTTTCTGCAGCTGGAAAGCAGATATTTTTGTAATATTTGGCACATAACATGCCAATAAAACAGTAATTATCAACTGATGTTCTTGTATCTCCAGGGATATTTTGTTAATCGTCTCAGCCACGATGATTAGAAAGGGTTTTGCTTAGTTTGCCACATTTATCTGTAGATGTAGAATGATAATCTGCCTCTAGATTTGTGAAAAGATCTACTAATCGGTACATTTCTGTCAAGCTCAGACCTTCAACATTTAAATTTTAAATGAAATAATGCAAGTAAGCATCTTGTACACCAATCTTATCCTGTTTAGGAACTCAGACTTCTTTATTTTGATGCATGTTGGCTTTCACCATATCAAACATAAATGACATACAGTTGCGGAAAAAATGATTAGATCACTCTTGTTTTCTTCTATCAATATCTATGTCATTGTACTGAGAAGTGTTTTAGGCATTCCATGTTCTGTTTTAGTCACTTGATCCACACAGAAGTCAGTACTTGATTCCATAACCATTGTTTCCGATGACTTTGGATGGTGCAATCATTTTTTTCTGTGACTGTATGCACTAAAGCACAAAATCATAGACTACTGGTGTGTTTGTCCCTTGTTTTCCGAGTGGTAGACTACTATTTGTAAAAGCATGAGTTCTTCAACTGTAACTCACATCCTCATATTTGTAAAAAAATATTATTACATTTATTATGATATTTATCGATATGGACTGACTGATATGGAGATATTGGTTTTGGCCATATTTTCATGGTCGGTTACGTCTACTAAGTTGACTAATCACGCAACAGTACTAATGTTGGGATCATAAAATGAAATTGTTGTAAATGTTAAATGGACAGAAGTGTGATCATACTACATGAACCGATTGTGTTTGACCACAGACATATGCCGGGTTTGTCGGTCAGAGGGGACCCAGGACAAGCCTCTCTACCACCCCTGTGTGTGCACCGGCAGCATCAAGTTCATCCATCAGGAATGGTACGTTCAGTGACCAAAAAGGAAAACACGTATGCTTTTGAGTTATTTTTTTACCCTTGTATGAAAGACAAAGGTTTTATAAATTTAACAAGGAGGTTAGAGACCCTTTGGGAATATGCCGTGAAAGTCAGTGAACAAAACTAAACACATACTGGACAGAAAAGATGCTGTTGTGCCTGTTGTTATAGTGAAAGAATGTGAGGTACAACCTAGCAACTTCTCCATGTTTCTTCTTACAGCTTGTTGCAGTGGTTGAAACACAGCAGAAAAGAATACTGTGAATTATGCAAGTATAGGTTTGCGTTTACACCAAGTAAGTTGTTTTTCTAAGCGTCCTCACATATAAATCCCAGTATTCAGTTGCTGTTGTTGACCTTCACCTCTTTGCTCTGTGTTCTTCAGTCTACTCTCCAGACATGCCGTCTCGTTTGCCTCTCCAGGACATCTTTTCAGGGCTGATCAAAAGTCTTGCCAGAGCCATCAGATACTGGTTTCACTACACACTGGTGGCCTTTGCCTGGCTCGGCGTGGTGCCTCTTACTGCATGTAAATCACCTCATTTCAGTATATCAACAACACAGTGGAGATTTATCATGCAGGAATGCCTAGGTCTTTGTATTCCTACCCATGTTAAAGAGAAGATACATGTTATTATTGTCAATTACTTCAAAATTTAAAGGGCTCATATTTATCTAAACCTACTTTTCTTAGTCTGTGGTTCATTTATTTGTGTATTTAGACCCTAATAGTTTAGTTTTAAACTGTTTGAATTTGAACCCTCCAGGTTCTGCAAAGCTAAAAAAATATTATTTCTGGCCAAAATCAAGTGGATTTCTAAAACCCATTTTAATTCCTGCTTAATTTGTTACGTCTCTAACTAGTTCCGTCCCCACATTTGCACATATAAGGTCCAGATTTCAGACCAACTTTTCTCCAGTTCCACACAATTGTTTGTCAAAAGCAGTGGTTGTAGTCCAGACTGAAAATATGTCCATACTTTGAGCCCATTACTGAAAATGTTCAGTTGTTGGTTGTTTTAATGAACACAAGTTACTACAACAACCTGGAGGGGGCGGGGCTTGAAGTGTCTCCTGTGCATTTAAAGGGCCAGCCCTCCAAACCACATTTCTGGTGTCATTCCTCAGAAATAGGGTTAAAGATGGACCTGTGGAGTTGAATGGATGAAGAATTCAGACCCAAGCAGATCATTTACAGTTTATGGAGCCAACAGGGAAATGTTGGAAAATGCAGAGTTCCATTTAAAAAAAGACAAATATCACTCCTTTAAAGCTTTTGGTGTTAGAGTCACCATGGGCATATTTGTGAGTTTATATCCCACATGCATTTATTTCCTGTTCGTTTGCAGCCATGATGTTGTTATTGACATGATCATCTTTGTGTTTGCGTTCCACACAGATCGCATCTACAAGTGTTTATTTACCGGCTCTGTGAGCTCCCTCCTCGCCCTGCCATTAGATATGATATCAACGTAAGTATTGATCGCTTTCTCAGCTTAGTTTGAACCCTTTTCTGTCTCACTGTTGTGGTCTTGTGGTCCATCATTTTCCCTTTGTTTAGCTCTGTGTGTCTCTGCAAGATAAAGAGTTGAACATTTGTTAAATTGCAGCTGTTCATTTGTTCTTGACAGAAAAGACATGCTCCTTGATTGCGTCCACGGTGGGTTTGTGGTCACATGCACATTGTCTGCCTTCATCAGCCTGGTGTGGCTGAGAGAACAAATAGTCCACGGCGGTGGCCCCCACTGGTTAGAACAGAATCAACCCCCCCTGGTTCCCAATCAGCCCAACGGCCCTGCAGCCGCTGATGAGGTGAGTTCAGTTGATGGTGAAAGCCAGCGCACGTCTGTTTTCTACCTTCACAAAGAAGTGGGCAGTTACTGGATATGTGAAGTTTATTTGATTCTCTTTTTTATTCCACCATGAATGCACTCTGGTCCAGTTGACACAGTCTAAACTATCTGTGTCGTCAGAAATGTCTATAAATACTAAGGTATACAGTACCTTCTTTAAATTGATGAGTAAGCAACTCGGCTTCATTTTACCCTTAACCCTTTATTGGACAAGTGACTATTTTTGGTAATTTCCACATACATTACAAGACAGTGACAGCACCAGTTCCAGTGAGGACAGTGAGTCAACAATGTCAGGTCCAATGACAGTTCATTCCTGAATGTTTGCAGTATAGTTTGATGAATGTGACTCCAAAAGGCCGCCCGTCAATTGTCATTTCACATGTGGTCAAATCTTGCTTCATGAAAAAAAAAAAAAAAAAAAATCTTGCTTCATGCGCTGCTGTGGCCAGTGTTTTTTTTTAAAGTTATTATTATTATTATTATAAAACAGGTTCCAGGTGATCGTGGAGCTGCAGATCCAGATGCTGCGCCCGCCGGCCCACACCAAGCCGGTAACCATGGAGATGAGGCCGAGCTGGACGACGACGAGGACGAATATGATGACGATGATGATGAGGACGATGATGATGATGAGGAGGAGGAAGAGGAGGAGGAGGATGCTGTTGACGCCAACATTAGAGGAGGTCAGCGAACAGTAAAGTGTCAGTTTTTTCTGTCAGTTCAAGACTGTTGTGCCAAGGTTCATGTCCCCACTGAAAATTGTTTCCCCAGGTCATGGGAGCATAATTTCGACTTCTTACCTCATAATTAGGACTTTTTATCTCAAAATTTCAACTTTTTATCTCATAATTATGGCTTTTTATCTCAAAATATTGACTTTTTATCTCAAAATATTGACTTTTTATCTCATAATTTCAACTTTTTATCTCATAATTATGGCTTTTTATCTCAAAATATTGACTTTTTATCTCCAAATATAAACTTTTTATCTCATAATTTCAACTTTTTATCTCATAATTTCAACTGTCTCTCATAATTTTAGCTTTTTCTCATAATTTCGAGTTCTTATCTCCTAATTACTACTTTTTATCATAATTTCAACTCTTATCTGACAATTTCGACTTTTTAATCTGACATCAACATGACACATTCATGGGGCCCAGCATTTTGTGTAAGCTCTGGAGTAAAAGGGAAGCGGAGTAAAAGAGAGGTGGACATCCAAAGTTCAGTTTCATGCCAGTTGCAGTTGTTACAGCACTTATGCTCCCCTATACCCTCAGTCTCTACACAACGTCCCTTCCCTCGCGCCTGCGACACATTTATAGATCATTTATTTTCTGAAGGGCCCATAACATTTACCTTCCATGAGGTCCACAATAGGTAGCGGTGCCCCAGTTTATAGCCATAATGTAATATTTTATTCACATTAAACCAAGAAGAAAATTTGTAAATTCATCCCGTGGACCGGATTAGATCTATTGGCGGGTGGGTTTCGATTTTGGCCCGCAGGCCGCATGTTTGCCACCCCTGGTATAAATAATCCTTGCACTGACGATAGCCTCACTGTTATCAGACGTTCGCTCCTCTTGTTAAAGTAAAAGGAGATATGCTTGAAGAAGGCTTTTGGGTGTATTCACGTTGATATTTGTTCGCCTATCTATGGTAGGTATCCCTGTCCTTTTTCTAGCAGAGTTGCACTGGAACGCCATGGAGTGGGACCGTGCCGCCGAGGAGCTGACCTGGGAGAGGGTGAGCAAATTGACATATTACACAAACTCCTGCAGCTTTAAGTAGAATAACTGAAAGATCACTGATACTCAGACCAGTTCAAAAGAATAGTTTGGACAACACTGGTATTTATTAATTTATTTAATCACAATCTGTACAATCCCACGGATCACTTTCCATATTAGTAACCATCCATGAAATAAATTCTCAACAGTATGATGTGTTGATATGAACTATACTCTCGTTTTGTGTGTCAGATGCTGGGGTTGGATGGCTCTCTGGTTTTCTTGGTGAGTGCACAAACACTCTCTGAAACTTCTCTCTCTCACACAGCTTCAGCAATTTCATGACAAGTGTATTCAGGATGTAAACAGGACATGGCCCCCGTTGTTATTATGCTGCTTGGAATCATGGGACTGACGCTGTTGTGCGCTTGTGTTTTAGGAACACGTCTTCTGGGTGGTGTCTCTGAACACGCTCTTCATCTTAGTCTTTGGTACGTTAAAGACTTCATGCGAATAACTGTCCTTCACTGTCATTCAGTCATAACATGCTGGATCTAAGGCCTGTAATATTAACTTAACTACAGATTTGCTCCTGTTTTTCTCCTCCAGCTTTTTGCCCGTATCACATCGGCCATTTCTCAGTGGTTGGACTGGGCTTTGAGGAGTATGTAAGTGCACGTCTGATCCAAAGACAACACCTGTTCAGACTGAACCGCTGCTTTTACACAGATTTAAGGCTTTATTAAGCCTTTACATTTGATCATAGCATGCGTTCAGAGTGGCGTCATTCCAATACGCTCATCCATCGTAACGACATTTACTGACCTGACCAACTGAATCAACCCCAGATCATAACACTGACCCCACATGCTTTTACTGTCGGCACTAGGCGTGATGGGTAAGGGGTCACGGTCAATCAGGACTCAAACCACATGACCTTTTCCCACTGAAACACAGTCCAGTATTTCTTAAATAATCTAAATCCAAATGGAGGCTTTTTGTTTGTTCAGGCGGTGTTTTTGTACTTTTGTCTTTTTAATGACGTTGTTTTTCCTTGTCTGCAGGTCAGAGCATCAAACCTAGACGGTCCCCTCACCACCTTAGTGGGCTACGTCCTTCTGGGTGTTGCTTTCATACTCTTTCACGTATCCTTTGCACTAAAAACATTGTTATTTCACTGCTGTTTCCTTTTTGTAGTCGTACAGGACCAGGTCAGGGACAGTTATTGTACGGAAAGAAGCCATCTCATTTGTATGAGGCCTTAACTGTGCGTCCTTTAGGCATTGGCTTCGTTAGTGAAGTTCCAGCGGTCCAGACGTCTTTTGGGTGTCGGCTACATTGTTGTCAAGGTAACATAGCAATGAAACAATACTGCGCTAATCTGTCAATCAAGAGCGCGATGATGAAAGTGATGAAAACAGAATCTAAATTGGATCGTCATTGTAATGTCTTGCAGGTGTCTTTGCTGGTTGTCATGGAGATAGGCTTGTTCCCACTGATTTGTGGCTGGTGGCTCGACATCTGTTCATTAGTAAGACATAACTCCAAATACATAACATCACATGCCCTTAAGCTCGAACTAAGTGATTTAACCGCAGCTGCGATGGCACAGTTTGATTAAGTGTCTGTATTATTAGCCGTTACAAACCGCCAAAACATTGTTTAATAAGGAAAATAGCGTGCCTCAATTGTACTACAGGAAATGTTCAATGCAAGTCTGAGGAGCCGGGGCCAGAATCTGGACAGCGCCCCTGGTACCACCTTGTTCCTCCATTGGTTGGTTGGGATGGTTTACGTCTTCTACTTTGCCTCCTTCATCCTTCTGCTCAGGGAGGTAAAGAGAGAAACAGACCTTCTCACAGTTATGCATGTAGAGGCATCCGGTGTGTCTGTAAATGTCTGACCTCTGGACGTGTTCCATTGTAGGTGCTGCGTCCTGGTGTGTTGTGGTTCCTCAGAAACCTCAATGACCCGGATTTTAACCCAGTCCAAGAGATGATCCAGCTGCCCATCTACAGACACCTGCGGAGGTTTATCCTCTCTGTGGTTAGTCATATATCATTCTTCCATTACTCAGTGGTACAACAGCAGAAAAATACAATTTATGATAAAGGAGTGCTTTAAAGAACGGTGAATTTACAATACTAATACAGAACTTTGAAGGCTGTATGTTACCTCTTATCTCTAATTCTATTAAAACAAACTGGTGGGTTTGTAAATGCTGTTCTGTATCACTCTGGGATGTGTTCATGATCTGTGTCTTCATCTTATAGGTGGTGTTTGGCTCCTTAGTTCTACTGATGCTTTGGCTTCCTGTACAGATTATTAAACTTCTATTCCCAGACTTCCTTCCGTACAATGTGATGCTTTTCAGGTAAACACACAAACACATACACTCTTTGTAGCTCTTGAAGAAATAAGTGAAACAGGTCTGGAGTGAGTGTCTATTTCTAGTACCAGTCCATATTGAAGTGACTGTATTAAGATGGAGTTTCATCCCGTCTTTTCAGCGACGCCCCCGTTAGTGAGCTGTCATTGGAGCTGCTGTTGCTTCAGGTTGTTCTCCCAGCGTTGTTGGAGCAGGGTCACACTCGCCAGTGGCTCAAACAGCTCGTCCACGCCTGGACGTTCACCGCAGGATACGCACTGTAGGCAACGGCATCAAACACACAACCGCTCAGTTCGAACTGGATTAGTTACCGCCGCTAACGTTCCTCACACACATTATATCCCACAGCGACCTGCACTCCTACCTCCTGGGGGACCATGGAGATGAGGACAACCAACCAAATAACAACGCACCTGGTCATCATAACAACAACAACGGGATTCCTGGCTTGGGGGAGGGGCTTCACGCTGCACATCAAGCCTTTCTCCAGCAGGGTGGTCCACTGGGATTCCAACCGTACTACCGACCCAGAAACTTCCCCCTCAAGGTAACAGAGAACCTGACAGGGAATCGTATCAGAGTTTGGGATCCACACGGTGTTCTGATATTAACATTTGGTCCGTTTCTGTTTGTTTAGATCGCCCTGCTGGTGGTCTTGATGTGTGTGACCCTGTTAATGACTAGTCTGATTTGCCTCACTCTGCCAGGTAAGTGTCAACAAGCGTCAACAAGCTAGTTGACAAGAACAACACCTGGCGTTAGAACAATACTTGGGCCACGACTGATGACGTTTCACGAGAACAGAAGAACAGACAAGAACGCATATTGAGAAGCAGCCAATCAGCTATTTAAGTTCACTTTTATGAGCTACCTTGAGTTTTATTAGGCATTAAAATGAACAAGAAACTGAAGAAAACAAGGGGTCATCTAATAATTTTTCCCCGACTGTACATAAGCGTGCAAAAATTTTTATTAAAACTGTTAGTTTGAGTGTCTTTTTTTATGAAGATGATCCAGTCGTTTCATTCTGCGCTGCCTCTGAGAATCTGAAAACGTTCCGGTCAGATTGAGCTTTTTTCCGTCTTTGTTTCCAGTGTGCGTCGGCCGCTGGGTCATGTCTTTGTGGATGGGCACCGCCACGGTTCATGAGCTGTACACAGCAGCCAGCGGCCTGTACGTGTGCTGGTTGACCGTCAGAACGGCCACGGTGCTGGCGTCCTGGGTTCCACAGGGACCGACGGTCATTCTGTCCAAAGCCTACAAGTGGATCGTCACGGTAACGCTTCACTGCCCCATGAGCCGGTGACTACGTTGTGCAGTTTTCTATTACGTGTCAAACGCTGATGTGCTTGTGTGTTGAAAACAGATCCTTAAGATGACGGCGGTGGCTGTGCTGTTACTCGGCGTCATCCCTCTGCTGCTGGGCGTTCTGTTCGAGCTGGTCTTCATAATTCCTTTAAGAGTCCCGCTGGTGCAGACGCCGCTCTTGAACCCCTGGCAGGTAAGTCGTCCAGCTTACGTTCAGTGCGTCCCGAAAACAGATGGAGCAGATGAGACGGTGTTTGTAATCGGGTATCGTATGTCTGTGTGTGACAGGACTGGGCCATGGGCGTCCTCCATGCTAAAATTATTGCTGCAATAACTCTGATGGGGCCTCAGTGGTGGTTCAAAGCCGTCATCGAGCAGGTCAGTCGCACTTCCCTTCTACAGCAGCAGAACTGGGATTTTAACCCATAAAGACCCAGGGCTACTTTTGTGGCAGTTCTAAAATGTTTTTTCTATATATTCAACTATTCTTAAATGATTTGGCACCATTTATTATAATATTATCCTCTATATTTTGTCGGGGGGGGGGTTGTGAAAATTAGGTATTTTCCTGTATTTAATTCACTGATGATGTAGATTGTCATGAAAACTCAGATTAAAAGTAAGGGTTATTGTATCAGTTGTTTTTCATAATCGGCTTGTAAATGTTTTTTTTATTGTTCTATTTATTATTTAAAGTGTCAGTTATTTGAGTTTTAACTGTTTTGTATTTGCTGATGCCGATCTCGGCCAGGACGCTCTTGTAAAACAGGTTCTTAACCCATAAACACCCCTAAGAATTTTTTTCCCCTCTATATTCAACCTTTAAGTGATTTATCAGCACTTTTTTTTTTACCTCGATTTTGAAAAAATCTATATTTAATTCACTGATTATGTCGGCTTTCATGGAAAGTCTGATTAAAGTTGAGGGTTATTTTATCAGAATCAGAGAAAACTGAAGAAAAATAAGTAAAATATTAAAATCTATCATGAACTGAACATAAACCCAGTGTGTCCATCCACTGTCATTGATCCAACTCCATAGTTTTTTTACTGGTGAATCGATGTTGTAGAAGATGACAGTGTTTCCATGGAAACTACGGAGCCTCTGAACATCCAAATGGGTCATATCTGATGACCACGAAAAGATGAAGAACTGCATTTTACACCATTGATAGGATTAATGGATCAACGGGGATTAAACAGTTTAGATCAGTAGATGCTTTTGGATGTTTGGGTTTTTATGGGTTAATGTTTATGTTTTAATGACTAAACATCTCATTTCCAAAAGTGTGAACTATACGGCGCAATTTATTTCTCGTCGATGAAACCTTAAGGAAGTGCAGTCAACCGGCCGCTCAGCATGTTCTGTGTTTCTTGTAGGTGTACGCTGACGGAATTCGGGACATTAACGTTTGCTTTATTGCACGAAGTCTGGCTGCTCCGGTCGTTTGCGTGTTGCTGCTCTTCATTTGTGTGCCATACACCATCGCCAAAGGCATTACACCGCTGCTAGGTAAGTCCTCAGCACGGGTTTCTTCCAAATTAACACAATACATTACACTGGTAGTGGAGGAAAAGAGGACAGTCCGTCATTATAGGTGGACAATTTTTTCATCTTCTTTCCCTTGTATTTTATGACAAGTTTGGGCCTTTGGGTTTAGCATAAAAGACACTAGAGGAAAATCAAACTGGTGATCAGTCAGGTCTTTACTAAACAGGGGTGGGTGATATGGGCAAAAAAACCCCTCTTGTTTAAATTTCCCGATAACAATAATCTGACGATATCCGTTTTCTTTTCCATACAGTACGAATCCTCCATAATGTCAAATTGCACATCGTCAAATCAACATTTACGATATTATCGCAGACAACATATTTCGCCCACCTCTATCTCTAAAGGTCAAATTTACTAACTTTTTGCGACTGCTCACACCCTCTTGACATTAAAAAGTCACGACAGTCAAGATTTTACATTTGCACATTATTTTATATTATATTTT
>JAPTYQ010113636.1:0-17834 GCA_029814465.1 Ostorhinchus cyanosoma
CAGTTCTTCCTCTTCATGATATTCATTGATATGGAAAACATGGAATTTCTAAACTGAATATTTTTCAAGTTATCGCGTTCACACGAAGGATATCCAGCGGCAGTGGTCGTACCAAAAACATATCCCCGAAACTCTGTTCAGGGATATAATTGATAATAACTCAAAATAGTTTGGGGAAATAGGCCAATCTACTGGGGATGGGCATTTTAATAAAGATGAATAATCAGGCCAAATTAAACTGATAAGTCAATTGCAACCTTTCATTTCCATTCCTTTATTTCTAACTTACTTAAAATTAACTGAAAACATTAGATGAGAGATTGGTGCACGTCTGCAGCCTGTGTGTTATTTGTATAGTATTAAGGTAAAATTACACTATTTATCATTTCACTATTTAAGTATTAATAATTTTGCACAGGCATTGTGACAGACAGCTATAGAGCATCCTTGTTACCAAGGTAATGAACTTTCACTTCTTCCTGTGCGGTTTGTTTGCTGCTCTGCTTCATCTCATAGATGTATTATGTTATGTCAATGTCATCTTTTTGCTCAGCCAAGGTATCAGTTCTGAAGTTATTTTTCATCCTTTGAGAAAATGGATGTTTGGTGTAAGAGGTGGTATGAAGAATCTGAGTGGAAATCAAAGTAAGAACAGGCCAGTTTCTGCCACCCCAAAAAAGACAAACTGGATAAGCAGTGGCTTCTTCCTACTCAATTTCAGGCACAACAGTTGTTCCATTTTCAGTTTTTTTGTCTTGTTTTGTATTTTTCTTATGTTTTGTATTATGTTTATGTCTGAAATAAACTAAACTAAAGTCTCAAACAGAGCACCTGTCAGCTTCATGACTTATTTGTTGATTACCTATGGTCACATTTGTCTGTTGAAACAATGGTTTTCATTTTTGGTACCAAAGCTAAAGAGTTTGATTGCTGCTATTGAGGAACTGCTCAATATTATCAGTTCAATATAAGACTGTTGTGGAGCAAAGCGGATAATGGAGGACCACCATAGTCAGCATCACTAATGGTAAACACTGATTAACATACGCAGCACTCATGCAGAAACAGCACTATCAACATTACTTCTAGCCTCTCAGTAAGGTAAAAAAAAAAATAAACCTCCCACCCTGACTTTAAATAAAAAATACTCAAATCTTTTAAAAAAAAAAAAAAAAAAAAAGAAGTCAACTATGCTTGTTTTGAATAATCAACTAATTGATTATCTTTGCCTGTTAGATAATGATAAGAAGACGTCAACTTTATTATGTGTTTTAAAAGGAAAAGTATGAAACACTTCTGCTTTGACTTTATAAACAGATCATTTCCAACCTCCTCTTCACTCACTGGGAGAGGGAGCAGAGTGGTGGTCAAGTGACCAAAAGACTGAACTGGTAGACTGACTGGTGTAGCGAGAAAAAAAACCTGAAATTATTGGGGGGAAAAATCCCAATTCTGTCACATTGGTTATGTTGAAAAGATCTAAAAAATGTTTTAAAAACACCCACACACACAAACTCATCTGCACCATCACAATGTTCTATGTGAATATTCTAGAATAAATAGAAGTGCAGCACAAGCTTCATCTTTTCAGGCGTGTCATAGACAGGTGTTTTGAAAGCAGCGGACGGAAAGATCATGTGAGTTTTCTGTTTCAGACTGAACTGTGCAGTAACTGAGAAGAGTACACTGAGGACAGAGCTATGCAACCAGTGTCATTTTGTTTTTATACTATTCCATCCATCCACACCACTAATATTGATTGACTGGAGGTACAAACTCAATGTCCAAAGGTTGATACCCAGAAACATCTTGAAGATATCACAACAGGAAAACAGAAAATGTAGGCAGAGGGCATGGCCTCTGCAGGTAAATACACACCACACACAGACAGAGGACCACAAGTGATGACTGAGAAGAGTTCAAGTGTTTTAAGGAAAATATGTGTTATATACTTTGTCTTTAAATAGGAATTTCAGCTTCTACTTTGAAGCATGATTATTCACTACTTTAATGCCATCTGAGAATCTAGGAAGCCTCTACATTTAGAAAAGACAAACGGTAACTTATACTACGTAAAACCACAACTTACCATTTTAAAACATAGTACTTGTGTGATGAATCTACATTATACAAAATCTTAACTACAAACCTTAAAAGGGGTTTTTAAAGCATCAAACTTATCAGAGGCAATATGACCATTTTAGTTTTGACAAATTTGGAACTTTAATGGCATTGGCCTACTGTGTTGCAACAGAATTTCTATAATTAAGCTATTTATGTCAAATCTCCCTGTAATTTTTTTTGTGTTAAAAGCCTAAAAGGTCAACATAAATGCGATTTTGTTTGTGTTTCAGTGCCCATTGCCACTAAATTAACTCATAATAAACAAATGTACAATACAATGAATCAATGAAAAGAAAAATTGCCAACCCAAATTATTTGCATCACAATTAAATGTCAACTAAGATTTCAAAATCATGTCAAAACTGTATATATCATTATAATAAGCAAAACCCTGAACATACCAAGAGGTAAAAACACAGCACACCGACAAAACTGTTTTGTGTGACACAGTTTTATTGTTTATGGAATGCAGAGGAATAACATCATTTCTGAGAATGTAGGTCTGAGAGCTATTGTCTAACAGAGCTGACGTAAGTGGAGGACTTCAAATAAACAACATTAGAATGGACTTCCTGGAAAGAGGAGCCCACTGATCAAATAATCTCAGCTAAATGCATAACCAAGGTGAGGTATAGTAGCTTCATTCAGAAAGCAGGAGTGCCGATTGACAACTAACTGTTCTGACTGCAGACAGTGGAGAGAAGATGTTCCTCCCAGGAGCCCACAGGGTGGAGGATGCATTTCCTGTCCTGGCCCCTCTGAAGGGCAGTGGTGGGAACAATAATCGATAGGAGCTGTAATTCAATCCCTGACCTCCTCAATGGTGCCTGGGCTGCAGAGGACACACCATTTAGATCCATCACAGCAGCCCGAGTAAGCAGCACAACTCTGCAACCTGCACAGCTTCTTATGTCAACACTCTCCTTTGAGTTAGGAACAAGCACTTTCATACTTCCTCCTAATAACTACCATGACTATCCAGACACAAATTTAGGACAGCTAAGCCCCCCCCCCCCCCATTGGCCAGCTTTCACAGTACATTCTTCTGCAGCCGACTGACATATCCCCACAAATACAAGTTTCTTCCTCTAAAATTTACAATACCTTTCTCCTCTGCTCAGTCTGAGAATGAACCAACCCATTTCATTTTGGCCAATCAAGAAAGGCAACATTTTAGCAAACAGTCATCCTGAGGTCAGACGCATAATATCCCACTGGAATGACACAGCAGAAGACTGGGCAAAACCAAATTAAAACTCTTATCACAGGTACTAAAAGGTCAGCTCATTAGTCAAAGCACATCTTGAAATGAACTGTCTTTGAGTTTTTCCACTTCACAAGCACATTTATCAGGATGAGGTAGTTGGAGAAGGAACACTAACAAAGATTCAAAGCATTTGTCTCTTCTGCTCGGACACCATTCTCTACTAAGTTGCACCATTATAGGGTTTGTTTTATAAGCTCACAAATAAATACTGGAGCAGTTCAGTAAATCAGTTTGTCCAGGTTGTCAGGATAACACACCCTATGGACTAATGAGATGCCTGTCTATCAACCATCAGTGCACATTCAAGTTAGATCACATGCACCAAACACTCCCAAACTTGCTGCACCCATTAATTAAATACAGTCTTATTCAAACCCTTCCCAGCTGTACATCCAGTAATTAGGTGCTATCTCTATGTGCACAGAAAGACAAATGACAAAAAGAAAGTAGCACCACCTTAAAAGCCAACTTGGGCTATGCAACAGGGAGTGGCACACAGCTCTGATTTAAAACACAGGATAAATTATCCTGTAGTGCTAACACACATTTCTGTACCTGACCTCAACTAATGTAGCAATCACATCACTTCTTATATTACATAACTCACCAGTGTGACCCCTGCCACCCCCAGCAGGATGTAAAAAGGAGAGCATTTTAGTATGGCGGATATTTCCTAGTTGGAAAGAAAGAAAGGAAAGAGATTTCAAAACAATATGTCCAATGCAATCAGTAGAAAGTTATTGCTGGTATGAATATAAGCACAGTGGTCTGCGCTAAAGACAAGCACACGCACACACACACACACACACACCTGAGGCAAGCTAAAACATGGCTTTTTCTTTAGTCTTTACAACTCACTAAAGCTACAACCAAAGTACAGAATAAAAACTCAACCTATCATTGTTATTGATGGTTAGTTAAGCTAGCTGTCTAATCCAATTCTTTAAAACCAAGAGGGCTAAAGGCAGTTAAGCACAAGGGAGCGCTCAGTCATGCTTTAGCCATGAACAAACAAGGAGCAAAAGCATGCTCTGACAAGCAGCGCTGCAAAGACGCCGTTCGGAGAGACAAGTCATCACGCAACTGCTGGTGCAAACCGGCTCACCTGTATGCGCACACGCACACACACGATGCATATGTGGACACGCGTCTACTAACCCTTTAACTACTATTCCCATACCCCAATGTACGCCCACAGTGGCTTAACATCGTTAACACAACTGAAAATTTTAACCCTCCACTTTTGCTACAAAATCCACTGCCGAAATTTACCAATTTCCTTATTTATAACCAGAATATGAAATCTAATATCAATGTTGAGTACCGGCTAAACTTGATATAATAGGTACATTTCTTGAAAAATCTTTTCCCATTTAATGCAGCAACACTCTATCTAAGGCTTACACCAAGTTTTCATTAAAATACCATCATTTCATTTACAATAATGCTTTGTATCCTGACATCCCTGGCCAAAAATATTTTCAAGCCATTAATTTTGTAGTTTTTTTTACCTACCAGAAACCTGTCGATACTCTAGAATTACCAGCGGATGCCCCCACTTCCTATACCATCACATGTTTAGTAAAGAGGGAAAAAATGACATAAAACTATTATTTTTCTGCTTTTACGCATCTGTGCGAAACATTTATGTAAATGAATACCTAAGTTACAACCAAAAACATGTTATGAGGTTACTCAACCTTGGTCTTTGACTCCTAAATTTTTGCCAGTTGATCCATGAACTTTTTCTAATTGCGTTACTCAGATTCAAGTATATGTGACTGAGGGCTCCCCCAGAAATACTAGTCAGTCTGGCTGGCATTTCTACATACCGCTATAAAGTGATATTTTGGGATGGGGTGACTAGTCTGAAAAATACTATATTAAATCAGCACAAAACACATCAATCTTTGACAGAGGCAAAAGAAATAAAATACTCAATTCTGACAGGACGTTTTTAAAAAGGCAACATTATATCACTATACCATAACTACTCAAAGAAGTCTATTTTCCAGTTAAATAGAATACTCTGTATCCTGTACATTTTTGTTCATCCAAAATCCAGTAACAGCATAACAGTCTGAACACTAATAGTGGAAGTTCAGAAACACATTAAGCCTACAGGGAAATCTAGCAGCACTGACAACAAAATGACCCAAAACAGGCAAATAGACAAGCCTTTATTTGCGTACAGTAAACTCCCTGTGAACAGTGCATGTATATGGATGTGAAGTGATGAGAGCATGAGGTGGTGAAGCCAACGTTTGTTGACAAGTTAAGAAAAGTTAAAACTAAAAATATATCATTAGGAAAAGCACCAACAAACATTGGGTAGTTAATTAGCAGCGACTGACGAAAGATCAAAAGTTTCATTAGTCATACCTTTAAAGCGAGTTCGGTGACGGCGGATTGGCCCAGAAGACCCAACTGCCTCTACCACTGGGTCTACTGGATCCAGATCAATGGTATGTCCCATTGCTAGCAGGCCCAGTCGTTTCATACGAAGGAGCCGGGGACCCGTCTCCCTCGGTAAGGCTCCCCCATGTTCGACTGGTGCCTCCCCTGAGATGACAGCGGGAACCAGGCTCTTGAGAAACTCCATGATGGACAAGAGGCTTTCGATCTTTCACTCTGGTGTGTAGTCCAGTATTGTGTGCCATGCCGTTCTCAAACTAACTGGCTCCTTCCTCTGTCCCATTTACAGTCAGGTATGCAGACAGGTTCAGTCCTCATGTCCAGCTGCCACCCACATGCAACAGCTACCCTTTCACTGACTGTCAGGGCCCCTATATTTTGACCCTGAGACTTCACTTACAGACAATACCTGTCAGGCTCTCTAAAGTCACTGGTCTAGACTAGTTAGAAGAGAAGATACTGCTCCCTGTATTAACCCTACATGACGGAAAGAAACTTCCTACATTGACAATATTACCTGTCAGTTCATAATGAAGAGAGAAAGCAAACAGACATGGCACTGTACATGGGTTGTGATGTAATTTTGAGTGGGCAGGTCTATGTTTAAGTGCCAGGCACTATCTGGGGTGGGACTACAACATGTTCCACAGGAGATAACACAGACCTGGGCCAATGGCCAATCACAACAGAGACGACACCAGCCACACCCTGCTGCCCTGTGCTTTCCACCAGTGAAAAAGACTGAAAGAAGATGGAGAAGAATGACAGAAGTTATGATGAGCAGGAAGGCTCCAGGAGAAAGCTACATGCACTGGTCTGCATTTACAGATAGCCCTTATCACACCCCAGACTGTGTTGCTTGTTAGCATTCATATACAAACACAAACGCTTGTTTGCTTTCTTGCTAACTCGGTCAAATAAACACTCCTCTTCTCTTGCACTTCTGCTTGAGTGTGCTGAGTTATTATGAAGAGAAGCAGAATGAGTAAAGTGATGGGGTCTGTGAAACGGAGTGGGGGGTAGACAGACTGCTGTGCTTTGCTTGGCTGCACAGCTTGTACCTGCAGCAAACTCAAACCAATCCAAATATCCATAGCTGGGGAGTGAGAAGGCCGTTTCACTGCTGACTCTAATAAAAGCTCACTGCCTAAAGAAATCATCACTTTGCTGTTCTCTGTGACTAAGTCCAAAAAATTAATGGTCCTTTCAACCACAAACACAGCCAGTACACTGTACAAAACAAAGCACCCACACCATACAAAAAAACTACAGATGACTGTAACAAACCTTCACCATCAGTGTAAGTAGTACGCTGATTTATAAACACAGTAGTTGTTATCCTCCTAAAATTAAGACTGTCAAGACACCATTGGCTGTGGTTACATTCCTCCAACTGAAATCGTTCAAAGTTTTAGACTTGAGTGTTTACATGGATGCTGATAATGTGCATGTATGTGCTCAAAGCATCAAGCATCAGGGTAACTTCTGTAACATTGATGCATATATTTACCAAGTTCGGACAGAAGACCATTGTCACTTTTAAGTTCTTAAATGTCTACAGTACATCTCTATGAAAGTGTGTGTTCTACAGTCTCCATTACATAGAAATGTAATATCACTGACATTATGTCTACATTCTTATATCTCAGCAAGGAATGCATTATTTGTAGTTGCCAAAAACATTTGTTTGGACACAGAAATGAACTGATAACATTTTGACTTCACGAAACATCATTTGACCATAACTGGGTGTAAATGAAACAAGTGCAGATTAAGATGCAAGTACAATGGACATGTCTTGAAATTCTGGTTGCTATTCAAAATGGCCAATATGGACCCAGTGAATTCAGTAACAGATCTGTTTTGCTTTGCTGAAGGCATGTCACTGTGCCTCTTGACCTAATGTTACCTTCACTTGGATCAAATATGCACAGAACAAGAGAAATTATATGATCAAGTGTTTACATGGCTCATACAGGGTGTATGCTTCCTGTGCTGTACAAAACAGCAAAGAAAACCACATACCTGAGCAAAAAAAAAGAATTCAGAAACTACACTTTTCCTCAAGAGGTGGAGAACTAAACAGGATGCAAATTTAAAATAAATGAACTTTCATTTGTCAGGCGCCAAGAAACACAACTTCAATTGGAAACCAGTGGTGGTCTGCGCCGGGATGTCCAAGAACACAATTGTTCTGGTCAGAAAGCACAAAATGAAAAGCAAGGATTTCTGTGTTTGTTTATTGGTTTTTCCTCAAAATTCTTCCAGCCACAAATGATCAAAAACTGTACTATGCAAGTTTATATACAAAATAACTGTGTCCATCAGTCAAATACAGTTCACAGCCATTGTCAGTGGCTCTTTCAGGCTGCACATAAGCACTGCAGTGCTTTGAGCTAAATGCTGACATCAGCATGCTATCCTATTCACAATGATAATTGTGATTAGGGATGTATTTGGGTTGCATTTACTCATTTTCAGATTTTTTTTTAACAAAAAATACATTAGGCTAAAACTCTCTGTATATCAAAGTTTTAAGGAAGTGCTTCTTCCCACTACTGTGCTGACTGCACTGTCACTAAGGTGACAGTCAACTGGCTGGCAAGAGAATTAAGACAATCGAAGAAAAAGGAGCCACCTGGTTCTTTCTCTGTGTCATTAGTGTGTATCATTAATGAAAATACTATAAAGAAACCACTGCAGTAAACATGTCAATAAAGTTCTGGGTTTTATTGTATATAGCATTTATGCTGCCAGCACTAAACCTAGTCTGCAGTGTAAGCATGAAGTGGAAAAATGCAATGTAAACTGCAGTGCAGGAGTTTTGGGGAAACTCTGCCCTCTAGAGGACAAAAAGCAGAAAACACACCAAAGAGCACAAACAAACTGAAAACCTAACACCACCACATTAGTGTGCAACATGTGATGGCAAACTCATTGAAACTGGACCATAGCACACACTGTCCAAAACACACTTAAGTGCATTTTCTCATCATTCAACATGATATGGGATTCATTTATTGTTAAGCCCATTTTTAGCTAATCTATACATAAGTTTGCACATAAACAGAAAACATTTTATCTTTACTTAGAATAGCACAGATCTGAATTTTCAAGGTAGTTAAATCAATTTATTTTGGTCCAATTAAGCACAGAAAGCTTTCTGTTTTCTCCTGGAGCTGTACATGCTGATGAGACAGGAATTGATTTGTAGACAGTACTGAATTTAGCCCTTGCACATCCAAGCATTTCACAACACCACGTAAACTGTCTCATCCATAATGCTTACTTATAACAGAATCAGAAAGTCCTTATGATTATACAACACTGAAAACTGGAGTCAAGCAAAAGTGAAAACAGTGTTACCATGTTAGCCAAGACTTAAAAAAGGTCCTCTATTAGCTACAAGAAGAGGACTAAATTTGCTTTAAGTCACAAGGGATGTCATTTCTTTCAGTACAATAAAACTATGTACCCTAAGCAAAGACGCAGAGAGGCTGAAGCAGCAGATCCTGGTAAGAATCACTACATGAGTCAGAGACAAAGAGAAAGAGGGATGACAGATGAGGCAAAGATAGCCATCACTTCGCCTATGCACCACAATGGTCAGTGAAGGCAGCTGTGGTTTGCTGGGGCCAGGTCTGTGGAGCTGCTGAGTTAGAACAATACCCCTGCACAGGAGGCCCAGATCCCAATCAGCCCAGGAATGTGGAAGAGGAAGTTCTGGGAACAATGTGCAACGTTCCTATGCAATTCTGGGTCCCACCCGCCTCAGCCTTGTTCTGCTTTCAGCCAGAAGAAAACAGGAAAACTATTGGGCTGGGACCCAAAAGTCAAAGTCTGTTCTGCAATCAGCTGGAGGTAGAGGGCTGAGAGGGGGGTGGGGGCTCGACAACACCACTGTCAGCACTAACACCGTCATGCTGCTTTCTTTAGGTAGGCACATGCCTCAACTTCTGCTCCACCACTTGATGTCAGTAAACAGATCACGGTCAGGAAAACTGTACTTCAAAACATCACAGCACTGCCCCCTAATGGTTAAACACCCAACACACAATCATAGCTGAAATGTTGCCTTCTTTTACAGAGCCCTCATGTGAACCCTCATTTTATGCAAAAACAAAATGTCATTTTCTGGATTATCTTGGTGCATATTATCTTAGTTCTTAAGGTGATTACTTTGTGCTATTTCAACAGAAATTATACATAATCCAATATAGAAACAGTACCAGTTGGACTTTTACATAAATCAGTTTTCAACTTATAAGGTAATATATTAAGACAGTTTCCAAGATATTAGGCTTCCTTGTTGGCTTTCTCACAATGATGCTAAATCCATGTTTCCCCTCTCATAGAGAGCCTTTCCAGAACTGAGGAAACCACACTTAAGCACTGAGGACAGCTTTAGTCTATGTCCACTTATGACTCATTTAGGGCCCTTCACAATGAGGCCACATTTTCCTGTTACAATCTCCTTTTCTCAATAGTTACTTTGATTAATGCACTTTACTACACTGTCCTGTCAGATCAGGGTGTCTACAAGTGTAGCTTATAGGCAAAGTTTTTCATCGACAAACAGGAACTAAAAGTGCAACACTTAACAGTCACACAACGTAAAGCTGCCTCTGCCCAGTCTCCTGAGTGACAGCTGTGAAGCAACCCCCGTGGAACTTGGTTGTCACTGCTCGAGAATGTGACCTGACCAGCCCCCAGATCAAAATCATCATCTTTTACCTTTTATGGCATTGACCAAATACCTCATTGAGAAGACAATCGTGTCCTCATAAGGCTGTTGTAATTTAAGATTTAACAAATATCCTGAGAAATATTAGAGTAAACAAAATATTTCACTACATTTATGTGTCACTGTCCCAGCATGACCTGATCAGTCATTTTATGCTTATCAAGATATTTAGTAGCACTCCAAGTGAAACAGAGAGATCATTTTACTGGAAGGTGTTATTGTTGGACCAAAGTAAATGACAATTTTTGCATCAAAATTACAACAATTTCTATGAAAATTCTGCTTAAAATAGCAAAGCAGCTAAAGTAAACACTCAAAACAATGTAGACGCTAGGCCCATGTTCAGTGTCAAACTCTGGCCTACCATGTTAATACTCTCAGTCATATTGTACATCTGTTAAAGATACAATATACCTATAAAATAATTCTTTTTTTTAGATGTACAATTTAACAGCAGACAGTACAATGTGCAGACAGTACACTTCCACACCTAATGGTCATGGCATGAATATTTGTTGACAGAGGCAAATAAGTTTGTCAGACAGAGAAAAAACAAAAAAATAAATGTCTAGAATTCTCTACTTTCCTACTTCCACAGTTCAGGCAAACAAAGAGATTAACCAAACACTCTGTTCATTCCCACGCTACTTAGTCCATAACCCCTGCAAAACCTCGACCATAGCACACGGTGGAACACAACCAATGTAACCCATACGACTTACCTAAAGGCCATAGAGCTGGGCCTGGAAATGGAAAGAGAAAAGGGGGTCCACAGCTTCTCTGCACAAGAACCTAAAAGGGCAGAGAAGTGACATCTTTGACACTAGAAAGCAGCCACAGGAACAGAGTGCATCAGTTATTTGTCAAGTATGTACTATTCTCTTTTAGCCTGAACTTTACAGAAGATCTGATTTAGCATGGACTTGTCAGAGAAGCATAAAAACATTTAAAAGTAATACCATCTGCAGCCCTGACAATTATGAAACCTTAAACTTCCTTGTTGACACAGGAAATGATGTCAACTATTGCACATATTAATATCCCTTTGTGGGTTTTGTTTAGAAATAGTCTGCTATGACACTCCATGACTACTCAACTAAAAAGCAGGCGTGCTCAGGGACAGTCCAGTCTTGGTCACGACAAAGTGATAGGTCAAGCTACTGTGGCCTCAGCCTGATTTACTCTGCCCTGGAAATGGATTAAAAACCTCCTCCTGAGCAGAGTAATAATCTGAAGATTACCCACTACATCCAAGAGGCAGTTACATAAGTGATCAGAGCCTCCAAAACTGTACTTCCCTTCCACATCATCATTGTTGCAGTCAAAAAAGGTTTAGGTTATTTTTGTTGTTTTTTTTTTTTACTGAAGGGTCTTAAAAAAATTTAATACAATCAGCATCACTCTTGGTCACAATATAGAAAGACAGAACTCAAAAGGCAAGTGTGTCAATTTGATTCCTATAGACATAATGACAAAATGCAAAGAGGTAACCATTATGAAACTGTAGGAAGGAAGAAGAAGCAGCCACTGACTCACACAGCAGTCAGACACAGAAGTTTAAAGTGTGAGAACTTCCACTCTTGTACCATGGAAAGATGGCAATAACAGGTCAACCAAAAAAAAGTCAAAATGAAAGAGAACAAAAACCTTGACAGCCCAAGACTCATGTTGTCATACCAACATACCACTGCACATACCACGTCCCACCTACCACAGACAGAGAAAAGAATTCTCAGATGTAATTTCTTGCTTCTCACAACAGACCTGTGAATAATACAGCTGACTTCCTGTTCCAAGTTCAAAAAACAAAAGTGTCACCACAAAAAAAAAAAAAAAGAGCAAGCCAAACTCTGTGAACATCCTGAATGCTATAGCTCAGAGCAACTTATTGAGTTCTTGCTCCATTTTTAAAACTTAAAATGCATGCATTTCTTTGGTAAAGCTAAAAGCACAGTTTCTCATGTCTCAACACTACAAAAAGCTTCTTCTAGTAAATCGGTTCATTTTTAAATGTGTGACAGTTTAAAGCATGAGTTCACAATCTTTCAAGTTGGTCTTTACATAACTGTTAAGTGTTTATATGAACATTAACAAATGTACTTGTAATGTAAGTGACAGGGACAAAATCCACAGTACTACCCAGGAGAAAAAAAGAATAAAAATCTCATAAGTTCACTGAGATCAGTAAGATCTTTGAGTCATTCAGTCCACTGCGTTAGACAAATCAAGGTGACATTTAGCAAATTATTGTTGTTTTCAGGCTAATATTTCCCCTTCGTGGGAATATCCTTCCTTAATTCAGAAATCAATGGTTAACTGAACTTCACCTGATACTACCCTGCACAATGCAACAGGGCTGCAAATATAAGGCTCATCTTCCAACCAGGAAATAAAGCGATAACCCAACAGACACAAAGTTGTTTTGTCTCATTGTGCTGCATTCTTGCCTCCTTCCATTTGTCACATGTCTAGTAGCCTGTAACAGCTAAATACAGTTGCCTTAAAGCTCATCCACATAAATGAATGCATTTCTGAAAACAGACTGTTCGCAATATATTCATCATCCTTATTATAAATCATTTTTATTCAGCTCCTCTCCTGTAACATGTAGTGTGCTACAGTAACTTGGACAAAGGGGGAAAAGCCTATATCGAGCTCCCACGAACACTAAATGACAGGTCTGGTCCTGTTGTAATCACTACTTCTTGAGCAGAAACATTACAAGCTTTTTTCAGCTAAGAAGAAACCTACATAAACTTTTTTTTTGCATGCTTCCAAGAAATATTCCACATATTACTATGGTTAACACTTATATCAAGATATAATAAACAGCATTGTGTTGCTAACTGTTAAACATAGTAACACCAGCAACCCATTTGAGACTGTCTTAAGGGCAATGACGGGGTGGTTTCTTTGGTGAACGCAGACCCAAACATCAATTATGTTCCAAACCCTCTTTCCCAAAGCCAAGGATAATCTTCTTCAGCAGGGCTCAATTATAGGTTATTTCTAGCTTCACTCAGTCCTTATTGTGTGCTACATTATGCCAAGTCTACAATTTCATCAATGAAAAGAATGCTTAACCCATGTAATATATGTTACTATGAAAGAAGTAGCTTTTGAATGGAGGTCAGTGAGAAGGTGACAAGCTGCTAATCTCAAAAGCAAACATGATTCATTACACCTATATACAGGGACATCTGTTAGACACTCATTGTGCCTAGCAATAACTGCATGTGTACATCTATAACAAACCAAGTTTGATTATTTATTTAGTTTCACAAGCTATTTTAAAACAAAATAACTTTAATAGCATCTCTCATTAATATTCTTACCTTCAACATGTCACAGGATGTTTTTATTGCAGTATTGTGCACTTAATTTTTCCACACAGAGAGTTAAAAGGTACAATGAATTGGTCCAATCTTACTTAGGGTGTCTCAAAATGCAGCCATTTTCAATTCAGTGCAGGGCAATATATTCATACAAAAGAACATTTTGAGAGAAAATACTCAATATGAATATCAGGATTTTAGCCTCAATATATTGGCCAGCATACTTGGTCAATTGCTCAGTTAATAATTTAGCTGTGTGTAAACACCTGGATCTAACTGGTCAGCCTACATTTGTTTTGAGGCCATCTAACTGTGATGTGGCCTATTAAAATGTGTATTTGATCGAAAAACTGCGCAGTTTTTGCAAGTTGTTTTTTTAAGTAAAGGTCCACCAGATTTCCCATAAGAGCTGCCTTTAGTGAACCAGGTGAACTGCTGAAAGGTCAAAGGGCATAGAAACAGGTGCTAAAGCAAATTACCCAGCTAGGGTATTTGTGCAGTTGCCAGTTTAGTGCCCATCTAAAATAAAATGTAAAAAAAACTGCCTCTCTTGGGGTTTTGCTTTAGCTCAGAATAAATACAATCATAGCACAAAAATGTCAAGTTAAGAAACTGTGCAGGCATGTCTATATTAAGTATTTCTGTTGTCACCACTAAAATGCTGAGTTAACAGTTAATCCATGCAGAGGGAGGCTTAGTAAGAGGCCACTGTGGGGGTTACATACAGAGCTTGGCTTTTCAGCAACATATATTGCAATAGCATAAATGTCTTACCAGATTAATCTAAACACATTCATTCACAGCAATAATGCCCCAGATAATCACAGATACATGACTATCTCCAATCTAAGGGGATTCCCTCTAGTTTGTGCGTGTACAAGAGAATACACTTAACATCTGTACTATCATCAGAGGCTTATCCTGGCAGGGACAGGGGAGGATCAACCATTTGCCTGACCCAATAGGTCAGATCAAGCACAGCTAAGTCATATATAAAAATGTTGGTGTGTCACTTCACAACTATTTTACATCAGTGATACTGCCATAGTCAAAAACACTAAGACAGCAGCACAAACAGAGACTGTGCAATCATAAGCAATGACAAAAATAAGTGTAACCGTTTTACAGGCATGCAAACTACATGTTTACCCTGCTGCAATCAAACGTTTACATCGAAATACAGATTCAAACTGATGTGGGCTTATGAGTGAACACAGACTGACTTTTCTTCTAACACTATGACTGGAGGTGGAGATGGCCAAACTATTTCAGTCAAAGGCAAAGAACATACTGACCAGATTCCTTTCTGTCTGTATCCCAGTGTCACTCCTCGGCTCTCAACAGTAAGTGAACAAATGCTTCATTGTGTGTCTGATACACTGAGATCAGGGAGAATTGAGTCTTCGGGGGAATGTTAGATGTAAAGCTGACAGCTCTCTCACTGTTGTACCAGTTCATGAGAACCACCATGCTTTGATGAGTTGTGGCAGGGCTATCGCTAACACCATCATTGGTAGCATGCACTCTGACAAACAAATGAACTAAGCTGAGAACCGCTGCTTTATTTAACTGTCAAGACATTTAGAGCGTTTCCTAATAAACTAATTTGAGTTCATCTTAGTTACTTGAGTGTGTGATCATTTTTATAGTTTCAAAACACACCATAAATGAAAAATATCAGTGATGTTAATCTAACAAAAGACACTAAAATATGACTCAAAACGGGAAAACACAGTTAAGCACCGTTTAGGGTAGCTTTCAGTCACAGATGAGTGTAGTGTTGATACTCTATTGAGCAAACTGCTAATACTGAGCAGGAGGCTAGCTAGCAGCAACTTGATTTGGCTGACGAGCTAGTTGTCAACAAGCTAACATTACAAGTTATCGTCCAACATTCTGGGTAGATGGCAAT
Source organism: Ostorhinchus cyanosoma (assembly GCA_029814465.1). Classification (NCBI taxonomy): domain Eukaryota; kingdom Metazoa; phylum Chordata; class Actinopteri; order Kurtiformes; family Apogonidae; genus Ostorhinchus; species Ostorhinchus cyanosoma. Next base: position 15,798 of record JAPTYQ010113636.1, read on the forward strand.
TTTAACAACCCCGTTAGTACATTGGCAGTGACAAAACTGATGTCAAGCAGATTCGTTATGCGATTAAGTCACTGGCAGAGTAGCCAAACTCCTTTAGCATGCTACGGCAGCCAATTTTGGTTACCACATTTGGAAAGCTAACGTTAACCTCAACGCAAAGTTAATCACGGAACTTGACATAAGCCAGCGTTAACTATCGTAAACAACAACCACCCTGTCCCCAAATACTTTATTATTCGTTAAGCTGACGTTACTCACAACTTTTGTCTTCTCTTTCCTTAGTTGAGCTAGGTAGCTAGCTTGCAGACGTTCTTTTCATTTGCCGAACAAGCTTCAACGTCCTGGCCCTCCTCCATTGGAAGGATTTGCGTAGTGGTGTGATTTTTTTTCTTGGTCTGTTTCGGTGTTGGAAGAGCTCCACTGTCAGAGCAGACGGTAGCCTCTTAGGCCCGCCTTCTATATCATGATTGGCTGCAGTGGTATACGCCTACATCTGCTGTACCCTCCTATTTCAACAAATACCTGCCAATCACGTAAAATGACCTGTTGATTGGATGACGTCTTGGGGGTGACATTCACACGGGTTCACTCTGTATAAACACCCGCGTACACCGAAAGCTGTATGAGATGTTTGATGTAGTGGCGTAATTCTTTTCTAAAATACCCATGCTCACTTTTTTTTAATTACTCTATCACATAAAACGCATTTCTAATAAGCAAAAAAGACCAAAAAGTCACCAAACAGCACAGCATCACACGATACAAATGGGAAAAACCAAAAAACCTCTTAGCTTTAATATGACTTTGTAGAATACTCATGAAACACAGGTAATTAAAATATTTTTTCTGGATGTCATAGACAAAATGCACATTGGATGATAGCAAAATAACCTTAAATAATAGGATAATTAGATACCTACAAAAAATGTTTGTCTGACTCACATCCAGATGCCTATGAAGTTTACATAACCTAAACAACTGAAATGTTGACCTTTTGCTGTAAAACAGGATGGTTAAGTTCGAGAAAACGTGTTGTCCTTATGAGCTCTTAAAAGAATATTCACACACACATACACACATCGACAAAGCCGTTTATTTATTTATTTTTAGCTCAAATAAAAAATTATAAAAATAATAGATTCTGTCAGTATTGATATCAGCAATAATATTTCCAGAAAGGACACTATAAATTTATATTTGCCTGCTGAATGCAATTATTTGTATTGTATATCTGGGTTTTTTTGTAATTGGCTGATTTGTGCTGTTAATATGTGAAGTTTAGCTTAGCAATCGAGCAAGAATATCTTAATAATGTAGTTAAATCATTATATACCGTCCAATATTGCATTCATACTGGAGTCTGAATATATCACAAGACATTTGACCTTAAAGACATCACCGCTCCCTGGTGGTAGTTTTGTGCATTACTTCAACTATGTACTTTTACAATACCAGAGCATACATTTTGAGAACAGATTAAATGACACTTCTAACATATTTAGATGCTCTATGAAGATATTACAAAGGTGCGACTGAAATCCACGCAGAAAGATCCTTCTTGACAAGGCTGGAAAATTAAAGAAAATTCAGGTTATTTATGCATCATCATATCAATGTGTATACTATAGGCTAGAAATATGAGGTTGCACTTAAAATATTACATACATGTAAGTTAGCTTTACCATATAATTATCATCTAAAAATACCTCATTTACATGTCTGTGATTGGTTACCAGTAGATTTTTATTCATCATAATCAAAGAGACTATTCATCTGATTTTATTGGCTTTCGACTTGCATGCACTTCATGATTTCACTTTCAACATAAAGTGTATTTATAACACTATACTCTGTGTTAGGATCCACTTACCGCTAGGCTTGCCCTTGTTCTGCAGGTGCTGCTGGAGATTTTTTCTTACATTCTTCACAAATGTGGTCGCAGGATCTATTGGTAAAACATGCCGGTTAATATTGTCACAGTCACATATAGGTATAAACAAAACATATTCTCACATCAAGCTGTGTGCTGATTTTTTT
>JAPTYQ010113652.1:0-23451 GCA_029814465.1 Ostorhinchus cyanosoma
ATAGATAGATAGATAGATAGATAGATAGATAGATAGATAGATAGATAGATAGATAGATAGATAGATAGATCAGTTTTTATAGGCTCTTCATAGTACAGCTTTGTTATTTTTTGTGCATATTGTTCCTTCTCTTATTATCTATCATATATTATATTATTTTCTTAATATTTTACTTTTTTTTTTTAACTTGTGAAAGGATGCTGCTTATATGTGCCTTTAAATTGCCCCCTGGGGACATATATATACTTTTCTCAATTGAATTGAATCATTTTTGTCAAATATATAAGATATATAGATCAATCTATAGTGCTCTACTATTGTACTGAGAAGACTAGGTTGTTACCACAGTGATACATTTATACAGATGTAAACTAGACTTTATAATAGGCGTTTCCTGCCAAAAGTTTCCAGCTTAAATTAAAATATTTTCTTTCATACAGAAAAGAAAAGAAAAGAAAAGAAAAGAAAAGAAAAGAAAAGAAAAGAAAAGAAAAGCACTTAACCTCCCATCCATGGCATGGCAGCCCACTGCTCACAGACTACAGTTAGTGTGTGCCTGCATGTTCAGCTGAATAAAGAGTCTTCTTCCTCTTCTTCTTCTTCTTATACTTTCATCATTAAGGCAGGCCCTTAATAATATCTTGTTAGTTTCCTGCAGTTGATTTTCTTAATGCAGGAATTTAGCAGAAAAAACGACAAAAGAAAAGAAAAGCATTAAAAGTGAAAATAATCCCCTCCTTTTATTCATTATTCAAATCTATATATTTTACATGCACGCATTGAAACAGGACTGGATAAAATATACACATCTGTCAAACTAGTGACCACCCATGTGTAAACCCCCCTGACAGCTTCTAAAATAAACCCATAATATGAATAATACTTTGCAAAGTTTCCAACATTGGTGTAAAAACAGAAGAAATGCTAATGAAGTAGTTCAGAGTCACTTTATATTTGCAGGTGTTGCATTGTTTACATAATCATTAGGTCAATGCGCTTGTTATTGTGAATAACTCAGCATGTCATAATGGAGCTAATTCTTGTTGCATTACCTACAATACACTAGTACCACATGTATTTCACATCTGCAGGATCGCAACAATTTCCTCATTCAACATTAACCTCAAAACCTCAGAATAGTCTCATGAATGTGTGTTTTGGCTTTGATTGATCAGCTCTGTGATTCAGAAACCACACACTATCAACAAGCAGTAGACCAGAGGTCTGACTGACCCTTTCTGCTAGAAACAGCCAGGACAGAAACCGCAATTTACCAACAATCAAATCTGCTGGGATAAATGGATCCTCTGGCCTCCAGCAGTCTGCACAGCAACCGTCTGAACCGACTCCTCCAGGCTCTGAAGGAAAATCAAAACATATTTAAAATGAGACAAGAAAACAGGAAATTAACTTAATGCTATTGATTCCACTGATTAGATATAGAATACTTAAATATTGCTGATTAGTCAGGCATGAATATTTCAGCTAAATGCCATCAGAGACATTTTTCTATTTTATCATTTCTATTATATTATTTATATCACTATCAAGCTCAGTTCATGCCAATCCAAAATTATATTTGAGAATTTGCTAACCTACAAAACATCTTTATTTTATATGTAATATGTGTGAGGTGAAAGGGAATTACTGTCATTAACTATAGCTGCACCATGCAGTAAAAAAGCCATATCAGGATTATTGTGGATGATATGCCAACAGCAATTTGTCTTCTTGATTTGACTCTACTTACTTGGCTATCAAGGAAAATGCAACTAATTAGAGATTTAGAATGTTACATCAAATATGAAAACTCAAAATATGAGAACACAAAAACATAAAAAAAATACGTTTCACACAGTACATCTCTGGTTAGTATCACAAAATCCAAATATCACCATAAACAGAGGTTATGCTTACATATTTATTTCATTTCTGTAATTGACTGATTGAATGTTGCAATATGATAAACTGTGCGTCCATCATTAACTACACAGTTTTAGCATTTTCTAAATAAAAACATTCAAAACACAGCTTGGTGTTTTGTCCCAACTGACAAATTATTTACTCTAAATGCTGAGCGATGGATATGTTTGTGTGTGCACTGAAAAACACATCTCATGGATGTGCTCTGGTGGAAATGGCAGACCTCACATTATACACAGTACATTCTATTCATTTTATCTTCGCTCACCTTGATTTGTTGACTTTCACCCTGTACAGAGAGATTAGATCATCTCTAATCACTGGCTGTTTGTGTATATTGTGTTTTTGAACACCTCTTCAGCAAACGTCTTCTCCCTTTAATCAGCATTGTGTCAGTGTTATGTTGGTTTTGTTTACTGTGTTTATAGCTGGTGTTTATGCCCATGGCTTCCTGTTGTGTTGTGGCGCTTTGCAGAACTGCTTCAGGATTGGTCCAGACGACCAGCGTCGGTCGACAGTTATGGCCACGACTGAATCATGATGTACATGTTTACCTCAGAGTCAATGAGCTGGTGTACTCGAGTGTCTCTGCCAGACTTTCCTGACTGCTCTCCAGTCGCCATGTATGCAAAGCTGTCAAGATTTAAGTGGGACATCAAAATGATCTAATAACTTTCTCAGTTACATTCATCCCACACTCACATTTGAAAGGGCTTAAGCTTTGAAACTGGTGTAAACCTGTCATTCAGCGCCCTTTGTATTTCACATGGTGTCATCAGTGAGTCCTAAAGGGAGACTTAGTGGGTGACAAGCCTGATCGCTGCTCTGAGGCGGCCTTTGTGTGTGTGTGCCCCACCCATGTCTTATGTGGTCCATGTGGGTCTTCCTTGACCTTTCTGTCAGTGCCTTAGCATGTCAGGGCAGGACGACTAAATGTCACGACCCCTTTTTCCCTCTGTGCCCCCTGAGGACCCTCAAACCCATTAACTTTCACTCAGCTTTCACTAAAAATCCTGAGTTATCCAGATCAGCTCTGATTTCCAACACCTGCACAAAACACACACAGAAACACACACGATTTCCAACACATATATAGTCATTATTAGTTCAATGGGATTCCCCTCAACTCTTCATTTGTACAGTAATTCACATGTTTTATGAGTGTTTTATATTTGATTTGCGACAATGTGAACATAATCCAGGAAAGTGAGCTTTTTATGAACATATATCTTTCCAGCAGTTGAATGTAACAAACTTCACCATAAATTTCCTGGTACTTAGCTTTATATTTCTACCTTAATATATCTCAGAAGTAAAATTTGTATATCCAACTGTGATGACTTCAGTTTTTCACTAAATCCTCCATCAACATTTACCTCTAACTTGATGTTCAACATTCATATGAATGAGTTAAATTAATTCATGGGCTGAGAAAAATCTCTAAAAATTTGAAAATCTGTAGTTACAAAACTGAAAACAGGTACAATATGATGCACTGGTTTAGATTAAACTACACATCAGTATAAGTATGTTGTAGTTAAAGTGAGTTTAGCCTTAAAGCTTCAGGTTTGCATGTTCATATGTGACGTTTCTGTCTGTTTTACAACTATATCTTATGTCGTTGCATTTTTATTACTCCTGTATTAGTGTGTATGATACATGTTACTGCCATAGATGTTTAAAGGTGCACTAGTATAAATATCTACTGCAATAAAATATGCACATGAATGCAACAGTGATATGAATGGGGAAAAAAAACATCTCATAACTGTACAGCATAATTACTTTTATTTCAAGTACATTTCCTGATAATATACTCTTATTTCAACTAGATTTTAATCCAGAATTTGTACTTGTAGTGGAGTATTTACACATTGTGGTACTAGTGTTATTGGTATTAAGTGGTATTAATCAGACAAATGAAATTCAGAATATCATCACAAAGACAGGATTTAATGAATGTTTTTATCATAATGCACAGCATCTTTAATAGAGAATTCCAAAGCTTTACTTGGAAATATATTTTGCCTTGTCACATATTGTAACCACACTGACTATAATGAAGGATTTCTCTTATTACATCTTTTATCATTTTTGTTGATTGTAAACACGAGTGACTGAAAGAAACATCACATGAATCAGCTTAAAAAGATAAATCAGCACCAAGGGAAAAATATCCACTCAGAGCTTGTAAATCTTCCGCCATTGAGGTAAATTTTGTGGTGATCTTATTTTTTCACCCAACAAAGACATTAGGATTATTGGCCCCACAGGACAAAGACTATGAACCTAAAAGTACCAAGTTATGGAACTGAGCCATTCAGTGGCTGGACTGCCAGTTGAGTCTCCAAGGGCCAAAAACTGCAAAAACCACATTCAGGACATGGTGATGGAAAGGATTGCATTGAAATAAATACTTTCAGAGTTCCTTTTTTTTTCTAAGTAAATATTTTCACTGGAGGAAAACCTCAGTTTGGCAAACATACAAATGGTTCCATACAAGATTTTCCAAATGGATGTGCATTTTTCTGAAATCTCCCAAACCTGATACTGTAGATTGAGGGGCCAGACCACCTTTTGTTTCATGTTTCACAAACCCCCGCAGTCCCTCACCACAGCTCCCTATTTCAAGGCTGTCGCTGAATAGCCAGCAAACCATTTCCTGAAGCTCCGAGGTCACTGGATAAATGATGTTTTCATTTGACAGCCCCAGGTCCCCGCTAAAGGAGGGTCTTCAGAGAGAGCCTTTTGAAATTACAGTACTGATGAAGCGTGAGAAATTACAGCCACTTAGAAGTGATTTCATGAGCACAAGAGAGCAGGGGGACCACCCCTATGCAGCCGAGGCAAGAGCAAAGTGTGTACACAAATACACAAATACACAAGCTTTAAATGTGCACACATCTGATACATGGACACACACACCATGCCCCACAAACACACACAAATCATATTCACAACGATGCCTTAACAGCCCCTCATCCCAGCATCCTCAACTGTAGAATTATTTGTATCTGTGAGCGTGCAGTTAAATATACAGTCAGCTAAATAAAAGTCATATTCAGGAGCCGTTCGTTGTTTTTTCCCTGCTTCACTTATCCTAATGGAGATCAGCTGAGACGGGTAATGCCCAAGGGCCGCTGCTCCCTCTCCACCCTTCCTGGGAATGGACTCTTGGTCGGGATGGGTTTGGAAAGAAGCCTCTGATTTCTGACTATCCATTTGCTAAATCAGAAATATGTTGAGCTGGTTTGGACGTCAGCCTCAACAGTGATCTATCCCTGAAGCCACTGCAGTGGATTCATTTCCATGATGGTCTTTTGCTCCTGAACATCCCAGCTGGAATTCCTTTCTATGTGAGGGAAAAAAAAATGTTTCAAAGCACAAAATGTCATTATTTCATTTGGGTTTTAAGACAGTGGCACCAGTAAAAATGAGCTGAATCATTTAATTTGCAGCTTTCCACTGTAGCCCCAGCTCCATATGTCGGGAGGTCTTCCTTCGGTGCTGAGCAGCCTCTTTCACACTGCAGTGTTTCACAACTTATTCTGCCCTCACAGCATGTCTGTCTGTTCGCTTTCTGTCTCTGTTTGGATTCTGTTCGAGCCTCTGCTCCCTCTTCATGGTCGTCGTCCAAAAGTGTCACTCAGCTCTAATTTAGAGTTAGGCGCAAGTGGATTCACGCTTACATACACAAAACCCGCTCACAAATGCCAACTCCTAAAGCTCTTCTTAGAGGGAGTGTGTTGGCGGTGTGGAGCACTTACTTCTGTTACAAATTACAAGAGCTGTATGTATACGAAGCACATGTGTGACATTTCTTTCATCTGCTGTTAGATCAGTTTCAAAATTATTTTTTTCTGGGTTCCACTTACATAAATGACAATGGCATTTTGACGCAATAATTTTTTTGAGCTTCTCATTTCATTGGCTCTGGCTCTGGCTTCTGCCGTGACAGAAACAACTGCAGCTAAACCACAGTGTACACAGGTCTGACAAGGAAATGGATATGCAATATTGTTATTATCCTCTAGTTTGATGTCTTGATTAGAAGTAGTTCAGCTTAAACAATGAGTGTAACCAAAGCTAGCAACTATGTGATTTGTGTTTTGGAGATGTCACTAGTAAATTATGGATAGTTAAAATCTAGACTCTGAAAGCTGCAATAGACAGTAATCAGGGGGAAAAGCTCCAGAACTAGAAAATCTCCCTCCTCCCTCTGTAGCTCTTTCCTCTCTGTCCTAAACATATCACCAAATAAAGATAAATGATACAATGCTACGCAGGACACTAATAGAAAAGAAACAAAGTTATTACAAGCAGGGCAGCTGCCATGTTCCCTCTGTGATGAAACACATGATCTGCCCAGTAGTGATGGAGATCATTATAGCTGTCAAGCACCTGGTTTTATATGCCCTTCTCTAAGAAAACTTGTAATTGCTAAAGTCTTCCATCAAAAGGAGCTTGCAGAGGATTTGTTTCCCTTTAAAGTACTTGAATTACATATTATGCTGCAAGCTCATTATGAAATTTTTGCTCAATGACGCCCAAAATACAACCGACTGAGCTTTATTAGCGTCTCATTTGAAAGACTCATTGTTTTACTAACTCTTGACAAAAACACCTGCAGCACATCATATTTAGCACTACATGGATCTGACACGGGTGGGCAGTCCTATCTTTAAGTTGTAGAGTGACATCTTGATTTGGGTTTGTTCTTCTCGAACCATTTATGAGTTGGAGATATTTTCCAAAGTATGTGTCACAATCCACAGGTGGGTCACAACAGACCTTTATCTAAGTCTTCAAGTGAAAGTGTGTCAAGCATTTTGAGGAGAATTCGGGCGGAAGCGTGTTTGTGCAAAAATGTGCATATTCTTTGGGAAATTGCACTAAAATTGAATCTATATTCTAATATGAAAGATTTATGTAGATTCTGATTGTTTGACGGAAGAGCCTGTCTACTCTGTCTGAATGCATTTACTTTTGTCTCCCATATATTGCTTTGCTAATCAAGTTAGCCCATTAGCCCTGACCTAAGAAAAATTGATGCAGAAATGGAGGCAAAAATGCAAATACACACATTTGCTTCTTTTTGCCCTTGTCATTTATTGATAGATTACGCCTGTTGTTAATTGTGACTGTAATTTTTCTCTTTTAAGTGTGTCACTAGTAAAATTTTTGTGGTATAGGGAATCAATATAGGTGCTGTTGACTTTTGATAGTTGCATGTCTCAATGGATATTTATGCTGTGAACAAAGTAGACGTAGATGAGCATGGGAGACGTACACTTTAGAGAAAAGAAAACCTGCCTGAAAGTTTTTTTCTAGCTGTGGTATTGACTTAAACTGTACCTTTTCATGATAAAACAGGTTAGAAAGTGTGGAAAAGTGTTTCTACAGACCAGTCATAGTCTCAGTTTAGTTTAGGTGTTACCAACAGCATGTTTTGGCTTTATCTACTCAGGTCTCAAATGACAACTTTCACCACATCAAACTCAAGTCTAATCAAGTGGCAAGTCAAACTAACCAAACCAGGAATCCGAGCCAGGTCTTCCGTGCGCTGCTGTGATTACGCCACCACTTACCCGAGCACTACATGTCTGTCTCCACTCCTTACTCTGCTCCATGTGCACACATATATACAAAGCCCTTACATCAAAGCTCTGCGCTCATTACCACGCAAAAAATAAACATAGACAGCCCTGGAGATGGTTAGCTCTGGGATAGAGGCTTCTCTGTATATGTATGTTTGCGGGTGTTTTTGTGAGGAGATCTGGCAAAATAGTCGTGTCTGTGCTCTTTCTTTCCATCCTAAAACCTCTTGAGTTGACCAGAAGGCTACGGTTTCTCTAAATAGGACTTCACAAATCGTATTCACACATGCAAGATAACATTTGAGCAGATCTTTATTGGTGGCAGTTTACAGGGATATCCATGACGCTTCCAGAGTTCTCCTCCACATTATTCCAGGGCAACGGTAGGTTAATGGAAGCCAGGTGGAGACTCCCTGTATTTCCTCTGACCAGCAGTGCCTGATCGACAGTGAACTGTGGCGATGGATCGGAGCGTAGCTACCCAGAATCAGGGTCATGATGGAAACATGGCAATTCACGAGCAACAGCTGCTTTTCTTGGCCACAACAGAGGGAGCGTTTCCATTCACCTGAGACTACGCTTAATTGGAATGCGTGGATTCGTGTAGTGATGTGTGTCTGGCTTTTCTCTTTGCTTACTTGTGGTTAGCTCTGTCTAATGGTTAAATAGTGGTTCAATTCACCCGAATTCCCAAAGTTTCCCAAATTCTGAGCTTGACTTGAATTTTTAAGAGGATACTTGATGTGTACGCTCTAAGAAAATGAGAGTCGGAAGAGCAGAAAATTTGTTCTTGTGATGGTGGCCTGGTCTGAGTTTTTCGTTTGAGCTGTGGTAGGTTCTGAATTGGAGAAAGGTTCGTTGTAAAAAAGACTGACTTCTGGCTTTGTCAACTCAACTTGCTGCTATGAGTGGTTGAAGTTATATAGAAAAATAAACCAATTGTCCCATGAAAGGTGTAATATAAGATTTGTTCTTGTGCTTATATGAAATTTGTGTTGTCTGAGTCAGGCTTTAGTTGATGTCTCCATTTTTTTTTTGGTTTGCTAATGGTTATCTTGATTTTATATATCAAAATAAGCCTCAATTTGATGCTATATAACCTGAATGCCTGAAACCTGCTTTCCAACTTCTTCAATATCTCTTTTCTCCTCATTTACAGGGTAATCTGTGTGTGTGATCTGATCCTCTGTTCATGTTAGCGAACTCAGTTTTTGAGGTAACAGTAGCTAACGATGCACATTGTTGCTACTGTAGAAGAGCAGAAGAGAGACACAGAAGAACTTGGAACAGACAGATATTTGTGTCTATTGTTGTGAATGCACAGAACTGAAAGTCTTTAGCTAACACAAAACATAAACATCATCTAAGCACAAGCATGAGTCAGTCTTATACAATGAACCTTTAACTTGACAGGTGACATTGATGTACCTTCACTGTATCAAGATTCAGGAGTAAAGCTGAGCCAACCAATCATTTAATGCATCAGTGTGTGTTTTTAAAAATAACTGATATTAGTACAGTAACATTATTTCAGTATTATAGCCCCCAGAAATGTTAAATCTAATCTAACATCTGACTTTTATCAGAATCTCCAGTCCGTCGTTATATGGTATCTGAGCTCATACATCTAACATGTACAAAATGCAAATTCCCTGATTAGTAACATCCCTTGTAACCACATTTGTATTTCATCACTGAGGAGATCAGTTAGGCAACAGAGCATAAACACATTATAGAGTCACTTATATACAAAAAAGAAAAGGATTTTAAGGGACCATGTGAAACAGATGGTCTGTATACTCAAGACTATGAAGAGTTAAAACATACATTTTGTCTCTGAAAGGTAGGTCAAGTTTCAGAGCAGAAAATATAAACAGTACAACATAAGATATATAAATGTTTAAAACACATAAATTATATATGCTAAGATACACTGGCATATCTCTAAATGTTCATCTGCAAAAATCAACTAAAATAAGAATAAAACCAGATTTTTCATTTGGAGCTTTGGTACCAGATGAGAGAACATCAAAGAATTTAAGAAAAGAAATGTTATATATATATATATATATATATATATGAACAAAAAAATCATTCCAGCAAGTAAATTATACTCATAGTCTCAACTGGGATCAAGTTGTCATTTTAAACCACTCCGAGTATCGAGTTCTGCTTATGCAGCTCTAATTTAGGTGTCTGAATCCATAAACACAATACGTAGTGTGCTCTTTCAACTCACAGCATGATTGTGATGTTAACTGCTTGGCAAAAGAACATGACACCCAGGGTGACACAGGGATTACTTGTTCTATATTTAGTGTTTATGTACATGAATATTGGCAGGACAACTCTGTACATGTGACACACACAGCGATACAGTGATAATAACACAGATCTCCAGCACAGAACACATTTACAGGTGGGCTCTAGATCAAACACTGGCTGAGATACATAGGGGAATGTCTGAACTACGACAACTTCCTCAAAAAACTTCCTGGAATTTTCTTGTAACAGTTACTATTGTCATCAATAAAAACAGACAATCAAAAAAAGAGATAAAAAGTATAAAATAATTTAAATTCTCCTAAAACATGAAGAAAATATGCATTGAGAGATCTATACAATGCAGGTAGCTACTGTATCCCCTCCGGTCAACGTGATTTGAAACTGAAGGAACAGACAAATATGACGGACAAAAGCAAATGTCATGCAGCAACAAAGAAACATACACGATGAAAGATGATCTTCTTTGAAGTTCTGCCTCCCCAGTGGCAACATGATGTCAAGAAGACAAGTCTGGTAACAAAGCACCTCACGCTATGGGCCACCCAGACGAGCCACAATGAAATGTAAACATAAATATACAGGTTGATATCTCTCTCTACAAACAGTTCAGTCACTGCCACAGGCCCATCAGCTGTGTGAGTAGTCAGTCTGTATACACTCCTTAGTAGAATATCACTTAGAGTTAAATAAACTTATTTAATATATATATTTATAATAGATTTATTCTTTGCAGAGTCATTTAGCAGTATTTCCTTGTTTTCACCAGTTTGCTCTGATATTTCACTGAGTGACCACTGTGTCCCACCACATAAACATCCAGCAGGTAGGTCTTGCCTGGCTCCAGACCTGTGATGGTCTCTGTTGTCACAGCTTTCTGCAGGTTCGGGCTGTGGAAATACTTGCACAGGACCTTTTCTGACTTCCTGCGGGTCTCTGGTCCAGCACACTGGTTTTGTTCCCTGCGTCGTTGTTCCTCACCATAATTGTCAGCCACCTCCTTTCGATAAATGCAGTATTTGTTGCGATCCTGCGTGCCCAGCCAGGCCACGGTGACGGAGGAGCAGGTGCGCAGCTTGTCGAAGGCCTTGATGCGAGTATCCTCCGGAAGTGAAGGGAAGGGCTGCTTGTTGCTGGGTTTTGTGGTGGCTAGGACCTTCAAAGTGGAGGCCCCTTTCCTGCTTCCTCGCAAACGGATCAGGTATTTTGCTTTTGGCTTTCCCCGCAGCTGGAACTGTCGCACCCCTTCCACATTCTGGGAAAGCAGCAACTTCCCATCACGCCTCACCTGCACCTGCACGGCGTCCAGACACGCGTGGACAAAAAGCGTGACCCTCTGGTGGGAAGACACAGGAGCAAAGCGGAGAAACTTGCTGCCCTTTCTCTTGATGAAAACATCCGACACTTTGCCATCCTTCAGCTCCACTGTCTTCTGACGAGCTTCCTCTTTTGTGCGAGCGAATGTTCCCACGTACGCCGTGCTGGTGTTGGTCGCAGAATTCACAGCAAAGACGTCAAAGTAGTACTGCGTGTCTGGTTTCAGATCGGACACTGTGAAAATGTTTTTATTGCCAATACACACCTTCTGAATGTCTGATACCTTGGGCTTGGCTGTGTACGCCCGTGAGATCTTGTTACTTGTTAGCCCTCGGTCTTTGCCAAAACCATTGTCAGAAGGAACAAAGCCAAAGTGTGCAAAGTCAAACGGGCTGAAGTCTCTGCCGGGCTTCGGAGCCAACATGAAAGCATCGTCAACGCTGATCTTAGCTTCAGCAGCACACATGCTCTTGAAATTGTGCTCCTTGTTGATGACGACACAGTACTGGACAGGCTGGCCCATCAGAATGCCTGTTGGAGTCGGCTTCCAGGCCAAAGTTACGGTGGTCCGGCCCAGCGCGGTCACATCCACCCGTGGGTCATAGGGCAGCTCTGGGTAGGGCTGGTCAGATTCAGGAGTAGTGGTTGCGTACACCTTGAAGTTGCTGTCCTTCTCGGTGGACAGTAATTCCAGCTGGTAGAGGCCGGAGGGCGTACTGGTGGCCACGTAGGACTCCACGTCGTTCCCCTTGTAGGTGAAGAGCTCCGTCCCTTCATCTACAGTCACCTGCTGTTTCTGCTGGTCCAGAGGTTCAGGCTCCCCTATAAAATGAAAACAAACAAGCACAACATGAGCTCTTTGCTTGAAATTGCACCCAAATGGACACTGATAATCAGGACCCTTACACTCATTTCATTCTGTTTGATTTTTGACTGTGATAAATAAAATCACTTACAAACATACTAAAACTGCTTAATGTGTTGACGCTATAAGGTCACGATGAAGCTTTGTGAGCCTCAGGGACGATTAGCCCCTCACATGGCAGCCATGTTTTTACTCCAAACATCCCGAAAGATCACAGGCTTGTATTCACTCGGCCTTTTCAAGGAAGCTATGCTACAAAGAGGCGCCTTGTAGCTCATACGTGAGAGACACAGTCCGCGCTCTTACTTCAGCTTGAGCAAGAAACCATAATATTATGTTTGTCAACCAGAGAGTGTGCTCGGCGGTGTACTAAAAATTAATGCTCAAAGATCTACTCCCAGCAGAGACATTAAGCAAAAAGAGTTGCAAAGGCAGGAAGAAGTTAGCTGGCTTAACTATTGATGCACCATGTCGTGTGAAGTCAGACCTATATCATTTGCACTGCACATGTTGCGACCAAATTTATCATTACGCCTCAGCTTTGAGATGAATTATTTTCTCGTGATGCAAAGCAGAGAACTACCCAATAAATCATTTTGTAATATTTGATCTGACATGAGCACAGACACATACCCAGGTGCTTATGTATTGACATTCAAATATATGCTCACATCACACATTTCTGCTCTAAACCACTGCTTTAGTCATCTGGCAACTTCTCCTGTGCTAAAAGGACGCCCTCCAGATGGAGAAAGTTTTTTTGATGTGAGGGGGAAAAGAGAAGTTTAGAAAAGGGAAGAAAAGAGGAAGGAAGACAGGCAGACACAGAGCAGCAGGATTTACCTTTGGAGGACTAAAAACTGCTTAAGTAAAGGGATGCAATGGCTTTGATTCAACAGGGTGACTAGAGTAAAGCCCTTCTCTGAAATTATAGACGTGAGCATGGCCGAGTCAGACATCATAAGTGGTCAGACTAGACACTACGACTGTGACTTAATTAAAACCCACCAAAACACAAAACCTAACATCACTGTGTAGGTTAATTGTGTGTGTGGGGGGGATGGTGATATATCCACATAACATGTCATTAACCTCTTCCACTGCTGCCTGATGTCAGTTATACCTGATCCCTCTCCACTGGCCTCTTCAGGCAGCTCCTGCAGAGTGAGTTTCCACTCCAGAGGAGCATCACAAGGTGTCACAGTCACAGACAGGGGTGTGTTGTCTTCTTCTACCACAAAGTAGTACCTGTGAAAATCATAGGTTATCAACACTAGTATTCACATTATTTCATCACAGCTTGACGTTGTCTTAAATAATCTGCGGGGTAAATGAATGAGCAGACTGTTGGGCCCCACATGCAGGGATGTTATTGCACTGCTGACCTTGGTTTCTAATGTTCTGAGCTGACAGGCAGAGCGCAACTTTCTCATCTATTATTTAGTTTTTTGCATCAACATCAAGGATCGTGTTACATTTAATGCTTCCTATCTTTCTTACAGTAAACGACTCTGCAACTGGTTTGGATCAGACGACAACAGAAAATAGTTACAAGAAAAATCACTTTATTCACATGAAAATCTGTTACAGGACAGAGTTTAATCCATTCACCATGTGCGATCTCTCACCTTTTGGGCGTGTCTCTGAACAGGTAGCCGCTGATCTCTGCTCCATCTGGTATGACGGAGGAGTCGTGGAACAGCGACTTGTCTCTGATCTGCATCTGGAAGAGGCCTTCGTCTCGTGTGGGCAGTTTCTGGGCCACAGCTCCGAGCACCAACAGCACCAGCAGCGCCGCACTCCAACCTTTACACTGCCTCATTCTAAAGAATAAAAAAAAAAAGGCTCAGTTAGGGACATACACATATATCATGACAACAGACTTAGCTTGTTAATTTAATCTTAAAGGCATAGTATATTTTACTTAGTATCACCTATCTGTCCAGTCCAGCTTTAAAGCATCACAGTGTAAGATTAATGCGTCCTCATGTGTTTACATTACATTCATGATGGAGTCTGTGTTGTGCTGGGAGCCTGTTTGTTGACATTAGCTGACTCCAGCACTAAGTTAATCATACCTAGCGTTGCACCCTATTGCCACTGTAAGGGAGTGGAAGAGAAACACTGAAGAACTCGGGAATGAGCGTAAGGGTTTTCCAGGAAAAAAAGAGCCTGATCCCTCCTCATAGAAATCATTGTAGAAGATGTTATCATGGATGAAGGCAAATGAGACTGTTATTAGCTCAGAAATAAAGTTAGGTAACATACTAATAACTGGCTCTCAGTGTAACCCAGACTTCATAGAACTCGACATAAATCTTATAATGAAGCTTCAAGCATCAGATTAAAGGCTCATATCAGTCAAAATGCATCTAAAATTCAACTTTGTTTCACCTTTTCTTTCATCTTTGGACCGGCAGAAAAACACAAAGACTGCTTAGTGTGTTTGATTTGGACAGCTTTCATGTTTCGGCTAAACTGTTTTCTTGCATTCTTAATTAACATTTAAGATTAAAACTATGTGGCAGCTCAGAAACCATCTGTCAGATAATCATGGAGTGAATGAGGGAGTGTGAATGAGTACTCCAGGCCACAGCGAAGGAGGAGGAGGGATTAGATTAAAACACACGTGTGAAAGGAAAAGACATTGAGGAGCTCCAGGGAACCACACAAATTCATAAAACACTTCATATAAAAATCCCCCAAATCCGTGCTGTTAAAGTTTCATCGACACTAGTATAAGAGTGTTTAGAGCTGCAGTCCTCAGATGGAGCTGCGTCTTGGGACTGAGGTGCAGCTGACCGTGGCTGAGAGCCTCTCACGTATCCCCTGTCTATTGATTTTGCCCCATTGATTGCAGCTGATGGGAACGCCAAATCCCTGGTGATTTAATCAGCGTAATGATGGCAGATTAGCCAGATACTTTACTGCCATTTACTGCAAGTGAGATGGTGTCCTTTTAATGACCCCTCTGCTTCTCCCTTTCTCTGCTCAGCCTCTCTTGTCTTTTCCTTTCACAGTTTTTTTTTCCACCAACAAACGAAACTAATCTCTTTTCTCCTTCACACTTGTACACATGCCTGTCCCTCTTTACATTATCCCTCCCTTTCATGACCTCCCTAAAAAGACTAAAGAGAGATAAGTAAAACCAGAGGTCTCAGCCAACCCCCTCACAACAAACACAACTTCATTTTTACATTATGGTCCTTTAAAAACACAGTTGGGGAAAAAAGCCCTTGACAGTTTCTGTCAGTGTCTCTGTCTTTGCATTCGTCTGAGCTCTGCCTCCCGTCCCGTCGTACTGCCAGACTTCAGAGAGCAAAAGGAAAGCCGCCTAAGTGGTACTTTGAGGTTTGACTCACACAGAGAGGGGAGATCCTTATCGCCTCGGCTTGTCTCATTCCACTTCAGAAGCGTGTCACTTGGAACAAAGACATGTCTATTAATACTCAAGACAGCGCTGAGGTGGTATGTACAGAGCTGTTCTGAGCTGTCTTTCATTCCAACATCCCCAAAACACCACACAAGACACAGCCGTGACCCCGCCCACGGCTGCTCTTGTACACTGCACACTGATGTCATTACACATAATGTCTGCGATCACTCATACAGTAAGAGTTTTATCACCACTGTCATTAGCACATTAGAACTGTGCCTTCAATGTGCTCTCACATGTGACACTACTGATTTAAACCCCACGACCAAACCTAACCGGGTTTATACTCCTTCCACATGGGCTGCATTCACTATATATTGCAGAGATGACATCTGCATATTAGAGCAGTTGTCTTGGGTCACTGCGGTTGCATGGACCAGTGCAGAGTCAACATGGTCACACACAAGCTGCATTGGATCTGCTTTTTTTACATGCAGGCTTCATACCACAGAGTTCCCTTACCAAAATAACACATCAAAAAAGTTGCATCTGGAACAAATAAAGTCTAATGTTTAATTAGAAAGAGGAAGAATGTATGATCGCAATTTGAGGAAGGATAATTTCAAGGCAAGGTCACCCACAATCATGTCAACTTTGTTTTGCTGCTGCTTTTTATCTGTTTTTTAAAGTTTTTGTTTCACTTTTAGCAGGAAGGATTTTGGGTGGAAAACGTCCCGTATTCTTATTTCCAGGCTGTGGAATGAAGAGAGCTGTGTAATGGGATTAAAGGACAAATGCAGCAGTTTTACAGTGTTTTTAATCAACTGGGGAAATTGTGATGATCTTTTTTTCCCCTTGGCTGGCTTTGATAAATCTACATTATCAATCTTAAAGAGAAAGAACAAGAGAATGAACTCCTCCCCCTTCCATTTCTGTGGGATCTGTGGAAAGGCATCTCATCATTTGAATTTCTACTATAACAGCTTTGACCCTGCTCTAATTTGAGGTCATTACAAGCAAAATGGGAAACCATGTGCAAAGCCAAAACAAAATGTTCACACTATGTCCTTACATCACACAGATGGATACAATCTTTTCAGTGACATCAGTCAACTGCAAAATTAAAATCGCTCACAATCCACTGATGATTAAAAGGAAAAAAATATCCAACAATTCAATCACTTTTTTTTTTTTCATCCACCTGATCAGCTCTGTACATATGAGTGCATTTCCAGCAGCTTGTGTGAACTGAGGAACACAGTGATTTTAAGCACGCTATATCCATGTATGGAGGTGTTTCTGAAGGCAAAGCAGAGCACACGCATGTCCAGCACAGGCCTCGGCCCCCTGTCATGTGTGTGCATGTGTGCATGTGCACGAGCACCCAAACTGCCCCTGACCTCTCCTTTCTCCGCTCACTTTGTTTAACCGGTCTCTCTCCTTCCCCTCCAGCTCCTTGTCAAGACGGATAAGCCTCCTGCCTGCTGCCACATGGAGCTCATTAACAGAACGGGAGGGAATAAAAGACAGTTTAATTTCAACACAAATAAAGAGACATTTCGGATTCCACCCAACAAGACGCCTGGCAGGGAACTCGCAGGACCTGAAGCCTCTGTGTGTGTTTTCTCTAAGGAAGTCTGAAGGCAGATTTATGGTGGGTCCTCAGTAGCGAACTCCATCACTGCTGTCACTTCAGGGCCAATGTGGGGATTGGAGAGAGTGGAGTACATAGGGCTTTGAGCCAAGGATGGAAACACGCAGGACCTGGACCTGTTCTATAAGCAGGCCAAACCAAAGCAGGTTTGGTGCTCTTGGACAGCTAAACAGCTCATTAATGAATTGGTAGAGACTGTGGTAAGGGCTCGGATCCAAGACTAGAGATTTTTATCTGGTGTGTGTACGTCCACATGTGTATGTGGGTCCAAACCCGAGCAAATTCCTCCGCTCTGCTCTGTGCATGAGTCTAAATCATCACTCAGGACCTGTCTCCTCGCCATCCACAACATCACTCACAGTTTGAGTTTCTGAACTATCCACATCATCAGACCACGAAAGCTGGCACAATAGCATGATGAGGGAAGGAGAGCCCAGTTTCCTTTCCTTCTCACCCTCCTTTCTTTCCCTTCCGATTCTTTCTAGTACATCTCTGGAGCTCGCATTTAGCCCTGCATCCTGGAATCTGTCTTCTATGAGGAGGGTCAGGTTGGAGGGCCTTAAAACCAGCCATTGAAACTGAATTGAAGGGGGGTGGCTCTGACTGATGTGCTGGCTTTGTGGCTGCGAGGGTGATTATAGATTACAAGAGAAAATGTCCCATGGGAAAGTCATCCACCCACTGCCCATCATCCAGGGCACAGGCCCGTCGTGGGAAATGAGTCAATCACGAGCCGTTATGTTGTGCTTTGGCAGAGAGGGAAGCACAGAAAAGCCTGTTCAGCAACTAGTGTGAGCAGCTCTGCCTCTGCTTGTGTCCATCTGAGGGCGCATAATGAGGGGCTTTGCAAAATGAATGTGCCCGGGGAAGAGGGAGTGGATATGATGAATAATTTAAAAAGGAAATAGAAACTTGTGTCCTTAATCTTCCACCAGTGACTCTGGATGTGTGACATCCAGTGTGGACAAAGGCAACGCGGACAAGACTGTATATACACCGCAGCCTGTCACTTCTCTGGACGCAAATGGCTATAGCAACACTGGCGGAATTCTTTCAGCCAGGAGTTTTCATATGCAAATCACGGTTTAGTTACGGTATGCAACGCAGACCTTCCCATTTTAAGACTTTTTTTTGTTCATGATTCATTCTCTTGAGAAAGTAGAAGGGAGGCAGTGTGGCTTTACCCCTGCTACTAAATACAGTTATTCAAATCCCAACTCCGAGTATGTCTCTCATTAAACACAGACTCAGAGGAAAAACACCGCGCTTCCACGGACCTCAAGAGGAAAACAACTCCCAACAACAGCTAAACTGTGATTAATTTGACTCCAATAATATTTTAATCCAATGCGCACATGGTGAGTCTAATACAATTTTATTCCATATTTGAATTAAAAAAAAAAAAAAGATAGTCGAGCAGTTGGACTTGGTTCTTACAGGTGCGTAAAAGCAACATGACAGACTGTGTGTGAAACATTTTTTTGCAATTACACGAAAAGCAAAATTCGCTTCAATGGGCAAATGCTGGAGGAAAAAAAAACGCTCGCTTATATTCAGGCACTTGCGCGTAATGGCCATTAAAAAAAAGTGTGCGTATTGATAAATGGTGCCTTTATTGGGTGCTGTGTCACCCCTGGGAGCATGGGAACCCTTAGACGCACAAAGCAAGAGGATTTTCTAAAGTTCATCACCTAAACAGGGAATAAACTCATCAGCACCCATCATCAGGACGGTGAGGTCTGCTGTGATACGAAGCCCAAACCAAAATAACCAAAAATTAAAAAGGACTTGCGAGTTTGGGCTTGATTGAAATGTGTTTGAAACTTTTAACTTCCCGGAGTTGTAAACCGCAAAACCTCTTCCCCTCTCTTTCTGTCTACCCCCTTCTCTCTCTCTCTCTCTCTTTCTCTCTCTCTCTCTTTCTCTTTATCTGGCAGAAGTATCAAAGACACTCAAGTCCGGGAGTCCGACTCTGAATTTATATTGAGCTTTTATGCGCATTAAAACGCTTTGGAGAAGTTACACAAAAAAAAGGAAACGCAATTTTCCTCTCTTTGTGTCAAGCCTGAGATCTAAAAAAAAAAAAAAAAAAAAAAATTCAAAGAAGCCACTCTGATCTGCAGACGCACCGATAATATCATGCGAAAAAAAAAATAACATATTCTTCACGGGACAGTCTTACCTTCAACAATATGAAACGAGGAAATAATCAGAAGGATGCCGCTCCTGGATGTCAGAGCCACTTTGATATCACCAAGGGGAGAAAAAAAGTGTCACACAACTAAAAGGCAATGCGATTAAAAGCCCCCAAAAAAAAGAAAAAGGAAAAAAGAAAAAAATCAAAATACAAGTTTTCTTCTACAGTATCCGGTAGTTTCCACAGTTTTCACTTCTATTGTTGTTGCCTATCAATCGGATTAGGCGACTGCTCTGGTGCGTGTTTGCAGTTTTCTTGCGGATTTAACTGGTCTCTAGTGGGCAGGAGTGTGTGCGAGTGTGTGTATGAGTGGGTATCCTGAGTGCTGGCAGTGCGTCCCTCCCCTGCCGCGCTGCTGCTATTGAAACCTCCACTGGATTGGAGGCAAACTGGTGCGAACTTCTTCTTCTTCTTCTTCTTCTTCTTTTTCCCTGCTCTCTCTTGTAGGAAGACTCCAAGACACTGAACCAACCCACTCTTTCAGCACATGGAAAAAAAAAAAAAAGCGTTACTCCCAGGTTTGACTGGCGGTCAAACTCTAACCACTGCTTATACTGGGGAGGGGGGTGCGCACACACACACACACACACACACACACACACACACACACAGCACCAAAATTCCTCCTATTGTCAAGAAGGAGTGAAATAAGTAATGAATGTAAACGCTCATTCATATCAAATTAGGAGTAAACCGTGCGTAATGCTGTTGAACCAGATGTCACAGGCGCATAAATCTAACTCAGGTTTCTAGACAGCGGGGTTCCCCTTCCTACGTTTTATTTCTAGCTGTTTACTGTGATGCGCCCTTGAAATTATTACTTAGGGCAGTGGCGCCCTGTTGAAGTCACGCAACGCCCGAGGCAAAAATTACGCATAAGGCAAGTTTTATCATGGGCCCTGCTACCTGGGTATGCAGCTCGATCATAATAAAATACTTCTGCAGAACAACTTCAATGATGATCAGAAACGTGCAGAAACTTTTGGTTGAGTCAAATGTGGCCTTGGAGCAGCAGATCTGCGCATCAACTGTGGAAATTCCCACTGAGACATTAGTGTCGTTGTCTGTTCCTGGCCTGAGACACTGAGAAAGCAAATATTTATCCAAGATAAGAGGCACTGACTGAATACTGTCTCGGAACTAAATTGCCCCCCCCCTCCCAAATTTATGGCTTGATGGGGGTCCACGGCAATTCAGATTTAAAGGATGCTGCCGTTTCCTCTCCGGCAGGCAGGACGCTCTTTCATGTCACGTTGCTGCACATTTTCACGCGTGAACGCCCCCCCCTTCCATCAATGTAACATGTCAAGCTTTACATGTGATATACAGTACCGCTTGGAGGCAGTTCACAGGATTTTGAGAGATGTGACACCAGCAAAGCCATTTATAAAACTATCATCAGGGAAAATCTGAATGAAGACACAACAGTTTACAGTGTATTTCCATAGACATGTTGTAAAAACACTCACTTTATCGGTGCTTTTTCTAATTGTTGAAGCCTGAAACTGGTGCCTCTCAGTCCTCAGAGCAGGTCTGTTACAGAGCAGGCTGCATGGAGCTGAACCCTGGCAGAGTGTCGGTACAACAGCGTCATCTAGCGGCTCCTGGGACAACACCACAGAGGACTGACTGCAGCTTTGAGCAAAAAGTTGATTCTGCAAACAGATTTTTGTCAAATGAGTCAAAAGAACTGAATGGATCACAGCACATGCACTAACTCATCACATCTACTTTTCAGTTCCCATCAGAAAGCACATCAGTTTATTTGTGTTAGTGCAACAAGGGGCACTGCGCAATCCAGGTGTGTGTGTGTGCGTGTGTGTGTGTGTGCGTGTGTGTGTGTGTGTGTGTGTGTGTGTGTTTTGCTGCTGTGACTTTCACATCCTTGGGATTAAAATAGATGCTATTAGCCACACCAGCAAACTGTGAAAATGAATCCACTCTGGGGACATGTACACTCACAATACCCCAGACATATACACACACACATATATATATACATACACACATGCAGACACACACATGTACACAAAGACTGACCCAGCTACATGCCAGAATACTTGAAAACGTATCCACACCAGGGACAGTTTAATACAGATGAAGGGAGGAGGTGGAAACGCTCCTGTAATGCTAATCCCTCTGCACCATTTTCGCTACAGTATCGAGACAAAAAGAACCTCAGTGTAACAGATTAATGGAATTAAATTCACACAAATTACACATTTTGAGACGTTAGAGCAAGCCAAGCCACACATGGTGTTTTTGTAGCAACACCCTGTTTCAGAGTTACACACTGACCAAACTAAGCGGTTATTAGTCACTGTGGAGATGTATGAAATGCAGGATTATGGTCATTTTAATAACTATCAAGTCAGGACACATGTTTCGCATCTTCAGGTCCAGCTCATAAGTTTCAAGTCCAAAAAATTAGATTTGCATCAGTCTTCATTATGACTGCTTTCAACTGGCGAAACAGTGTCGTGCATTATACACAGTAAAAACACTAACTATGGAAACAGATGTTAATGTTAATTTTAAAAATATAGCCTCTGAACGCATTAAATCTACATAACAGAATTCCACTTGTATTTTATTTGTATAAATCTTGATTGCGGACCAATAACATCAACATACTGCTGCAAGAAAGAGGTTTTAATGAAGCCAAAGTATAACAGCGATTAAATCTAAAACCACAATTTACAGTTTATTACCAGTGTGAGATGTAGAAATTACGCATAGACATCAGAGGTCAGATGTGTTTTCCTTATTGTTGAGTATTAATTCCAGCTCTAATTAAACTATGAGCAGTTGGTGTTTTCTTGTAATTGCAGCAAATTGCTCATTATGTTTAGTAATTCAGCCACAGAAACCCTTTTTGTGTGTTTTTTTAGGAAATATGTAATATTTAGAGCCTCAGAATGGTCGCTGTGCTGAACAAGTGGCGTATGTTTGCTGAGATTAGTGTCATTCTGCCCTGGCCTCAGTCTGTGTGCTCTGGGGGATAATGCTGTCATCGAGTGTGGCCTCACCTAACTGATCTCCTTACACTTCCCCAATGGCTCAGGTAATCCATTAATGCAGGGAGGATGGAAAGTAATATCTTATAACATGGAAATGCATTCATATGAGCCTGGAAGGTGTAATCTCGGTACATCACGCACCTCACATCCATTTAAAGTTGTCTGGAAGGCTTTTTCAGAACAGCCATGGAGCTCAAAAACAAAAAAAAAGAAAAAGAAGAAGAAGAAGAAGAAATGAGGATGTTGTCTGCCTTTGAGCGTTCTGTCTATCCTGAGTTTATCATTAACTCGGCGGAGCTAAAAGCCCACTCCAGGCAAACATCCACTCTGTAAACATTTCCCCCTCCATCATTTTTCTCTGTTGTTTCCTCTTGAGGAGAGAAACAACTGTGAACTCTGACCTCATTGGGAGACGGTCGATGTTTTCCAAAAGACAGGGTCTCCAAAACTGGTAAAAATGCAAGCTGTATATTCCTGTGTTCATGTGTTAAATTAGACTTTTACTGATGTATAATGTGTGAATGCATCTGTTGAACCTTGGTGACACGGTACCATAAACTTCACCTTTTCTAGTCTTTAATACCAACTACAGCAAAGCAAAAAAGAGTAAGAAAAGAGATAGTGAATGGAATTCAAAATCCACAAATTAAAGAGTATTTTTTTATTTACCCAGTCAGAAACCACAGATAAAACATTTATTTTCAGCATACTGATAGACTTTTCTTCTCTTTTGTAGTGGCATGGACAAAATACTTCCCATGGGTTTAAGGACACCACAAAACAAAGCTGCAGTGGTCACATTACATTTCAATTCATTACAATTCTTTTATACTTCAGCCTCAATGAAACTATTTTGTCTTCTTTTCCGAGCTTTGGCAAATACAATTTGCCACAATAAAAGATTCTGTCCTTAAAGCACAACTCAGGCTTCTCATTATCATCCAACCAAAGGAAATCAGTATAAATGGAGGACGTTTTACTAAAAAGTGCATTCAGAGCCAAAAAAAACAACCTCATTCTCAGTTTCACCAACAAATTGAGCTGTTAGAGACTTCATTTTAAAGCCTGTAATTTTTCCTCTTGCCTTTTTAAAAACAAAACTTGAATATATGAACATATTTAGCATCAGCAATAAAGTACGGCTGGATAGATAGATAGATAGATAGATAGATAGATAGATAGATAGATAGATAGATAGATAGATAGATAGATAGATAGA
>JAPTYQ010113724.1:0-23320 GCA_029814465.1 Ostorhinchus cyanosoma
CACACACACACACACACACACACACACACACACACACACACACACACACACACACACACACACACACACACTCCAAACCAGGTAGTATCTAGATGAAGGTCTTCCCCTGATTGTCCCCACCTCGCCTTTATTGACACAGATGCAGGAGCAAATACACATTGTTTACTGACACGTCACACTCTTAATGATACGTCGCTCACTACATGTGCTGGTGATGAATACGAATGTGTGTGTGTGTGTGTTTGTGAATCTAAGTGTGTAGTAATGAGTTAGCCTTGGGGGTCTCTCCCTGTCAGAACGATGCCTCCTTGCAATCAGTCTCCAGGGAAACAGGCAGTAGACAGAAGCGATGTCACCTTACCAGGATAAATACACACACACACCAACACGCCAAACATTAGACTGCACATTGACATACACTATTACAGTCCTACACACTCAATTAAATCCAGACAAAGGGAAACGTGAACACATGCACACTAGCAGGTGCATCCACCACGGGCACTAATATAACAAAGCTGAAAGCATAACGAAGGACAATCCGTCGGTGTGTATACACAGTGGAGATGACTTCCACTCAGTGACGTGAATGTTTACGTTACGGGAAGATGATGCAAGTTCTAACACACCCATGTGTACCAACACAGCCACACATTCAGAGACAGGTAGCCTAGCCTTGTTACACAGAGTGAATGAGCATATTTGTACCTGTTAGTTGTAAGACCTGTGGGATCTGCCGTCCCTTAGAAGCCTGTGATCAAGAAGATGAAGGGAGTGTGGAGTGAGGGGAAATAAAGGAGGAGGAGGAGGTGGAGAGAGTCATGCAGAAGTGCTGAGATGGCTGATGACTCCTTTAGAGAATATGGTGGCAGTCGGTGAGCATAATTCCCTGATGATTCTGATGTACTGTCTGAAAAGCAGCATACAGTCACTATAAGTGGCCAAGCACAGAAAGGTCCACAAAGGTCTCCCTGTAAATGTCTGCGAGAAATGTCATAGATAGGGAAGCAAGGGTGGGGGGGTAGACGGAGGTAGTGCAAGGGGAACGAGGGAGATGCTGTAAGCCTGCTGAGATGGCAATGGCCCCCTTGGGGAAATGGAGATGTATTTAAGATGCGCCAAGGGAGGAACATAAACACTGTTTGGAAGTAAGACAGAAGGAAGGAAACTGAAAATGGCAGCTACCACTGCTGCAAATCTGTGAAATCACTGCTTCTTTGAGTGACAAACACACAGTAAGTGGGTAAATCCTCAAACAAGACCCCATTCCTCTGCCGGGCACACACTCAAAACACCCATCTGTATGTCAAAGCATCAAGTGTGTGCACTGACAGTGTAACAAGTGAAGCTGACAACAGCTGTGTATTCCCTCAGAATAGCCATTGCTCCATCAGAGGCCTAAACGTGCACACAGTCAGAACACAATGAGCCACATGGGACATAGAAAAATGATCTATTGATCTGACAACGACAGGCCACATGCTGGGGGCCCAGGTGTCTGAGGGCCTCAGTTATTCTCAGATAGACATATGTTACATCAAGAACCCTCCGCCCTTTTTTACTTGTACCTAATAAAAGCAATAATAGACGCTCATAAAAGTGTTTTTGGGGGAACTGCTGCATTACTAACTTTACCATTTTAAGATGTCAAGGTTGGTGACAGTAAACTGGTTACACTGCTCATGAAAAGAGGCCACAGAAAATGTAGACTTAAAAATATAGTTTGCTGCCTGACACTTTGAAGATATACAGTACAGACTTTCTCAACATATGTCAAAAGAAGTTACGATGGCAATTTGAAAGCCTGTGTCTATTATGGCTTAGATGTTTTTTGTATGCAAAATTACAGTTCTGCCAGAGAAGAAATTAAATTATTTGAGATTCATGAATTATTTCATCATCTAATACTCTCACTGCATAATCTCTCTGACTTCAACTACGGCGATGTGACATTTACAGTACAGGAATTGCCTGGAGAGCTGAAAACACATACAGAACAGGCTCAGACATGACAGTGACAGTGGTCTTCGTCTTGAACTTGACTGAAAGGGACAGTGGAGGCAATAAAAAAAGTCCGAAGAAGATCTTAACTTCTGCTACAGTGTGCACAGGCCTGGTTTCAAATCTGTTTCTGCACATGAATATACATATGCTTACTCACTATACCAACAGTCATGAACAACGTGTCCTCCTCTGTTAATCTTCTCCCCCTATCCCCGCTAACACACAAACACACACAACCCAACCAACCCACTCTGTTTAGTTCCATTCTTATTCTTCATCTCTATTTTTGGGAGCAAGATAGAGCAGCTGGACCTGCTGAAAAAAGACGTAGGAGTGTTTGGTGGGCACACACACATCGGTGGTATACAGTGACATTTAGTTTATGGTTATTGTCAAAGACACACAGTCGTTAACAGCATCTATATATACATACATGCATATTCTCATTGATGAAAAATGATCTGTACCTATTGCATTTCATAAGCTCGCACGGCACCTTTAGAGGGCGGATGTAAATACAGTGTGTCACGGCATAGCAGCTCTGAAAGACAGTATCTATATTCATTGTGCAGGTTTGTATAATAAGCGTGTCTTGGTGGACGGTTCATGTGTGGGCGAGTGGGTGTGATTATCAATAATCAATAGCAAAAATCATTCGAGGCTTCCCCCATTAGACTGGTTTAAAGCACTCCATGAAGCTCTCCATTTCTGTCCTCAATCCTCCTTTCTGTTTTCTCTTTCATCCTCACGATCTCTATCCATTTTTCACAATGACCAGTGGGCTTCTTTCCACCTCAATTATCTAAGTGAGGGCTTGAACTGTCTGATGGAACTCCAGCATGTGTTGGAGTAAAACCAAATCCAAAATCATAAAAAAGAAATTAAAAAATTACCTGGCGCTCACCATGAAAAAATGAAATTGGATCAGGTTTTGCTGAAGCATACTTAACTCTCTGGATTCAACCTCTGTTAAAAACCATACAAGACAAAGAGCAAAGATATTTTACACACTACTCTTCATCAACTCCAACTTCTTCTTCTTGAGCATCTTAATGAGCATCGATTTATCAATACAGAGAGAGCACTGGCAAACACTGGCTGCAATTCACAGCTGTCTATCAATTCTTATTGATAGACAATTCCACCTGGTTCTGATGAGGTCCGTATTGGTTGTATCCTAAGAACCTAAATCAAGCTTTACAATATCGCCTTTCCTTTTCCCTCTCCTACAGCCTTTCATTTCTCGCCCAGCCGCTTTTCTCTTCCGATCACACTCCCCCAGTTTGCCGCCCACTGGAAGAGCAGCGGAGCAGAGGGATAGAGAAGAAGTGAGGAGGGGAAATGAAAGGAAGAAAGAAAGAAAGCACGATAAGGAGACAGGCGTGCAGTTGAAATAGAAAAGAGACAGAGAAAGAAAGAGAGCATAAAAACTGTTGGCCGTCTCCTTCAGCGAAAAGGACAGGCTGATAGACGGAAGGAAAAGAGCCATGGAAGCATGTGGAGAGAAATCCAAACCATGTATTTCCATTAATAAAGGAGAAACTGCCTCTAAAACAGTGATTTTCATTAAGTAAGGAGTAGGAGGTGAAATAAAAAAGGTAAAAGAAGCAGAGGAACAGGTAGAAAATGGAATATGTGACCTGAGAGACCCCTTCAAACAGACAAGAAGATAACACAGAACTGGGAGGCACACCCTTTTCAAACAGGCTACCAGTAAATCTTACACTCACATGAGTCCACATCCTTTTTCATATGATCAGTGATCCATATGTGACAAGTTGCGTAAGTGGAAGCAATGTTTCCACCATATTAGCTAAAGAAAACCAACCCTCTGTGATATGTCAGGAAAGATAAGGAAGGTGAGTATAACATGCTCTGAGGTTCACCCAAACCCTGTGGCACATGCACATACACACAACCAAAATAAACAGACAATAGCAGCCAGGGGCCGATTCAGCTTATTACACTCCCCATTACACAGACAAATGAGATCCCGGCCTCCTACTGATAATCTGCCCCCCATGTCCTCTGCATCGTTGCATTACATCACCCAGAAGCAGCAACTGTCAAGCCCGGTCATTACACAACACTCCAAAATATGAGCATGGTGTTGGTCACACTGAGGGTTGTACAGCAATCGCGAATTTGGTCATTAACTGGTCAACCCATGCCCTCGTTAAGAGGCCGCTGAACCATTCAAACCAGCCAAAGTTGGGGTGATCCTGGTAATCTGAGACCTGTATCACAAATCTGGATTAAGGGATTAGTGAGGTAACTTCAGGTTTAACTCTGGGTTTGCAGTGTCACACAGTGGTTGACTTTTTCTGGAGTAAATCGCCATGGTAACTCATGCTGCACACCTAACAGCATACCTTCAGAACAGATTAGGTTATATAGAAGATAACAGATCAGCACATAGAAAACCACCACCTACTGACCAAACAATCTTCTTTGCAAATGCTGTCACCTGAGGTCCTGTGGACAGTTTCTTCAAAAAACACAGATAGTGAGAAGGTCTCGAAAGGAGCCAGGAGTTTTTATTGCTTTTCCAGACTGTCTAAATCCTTTATCTTTTCCTTTGCATAGTAATACAACCCTTAAACAGAGACTCACTAAACTACTAAAGCCTTGTACTTGTTGACTCATTCTACATGACATATGATATATGATAACTATTATTATTATTATTATATACGAAAGCATTGTTCATTATGGTGATGACAATATGGCTTGCGATAATAAACAAAACAGATTCACAGTCACCACTAAATTGACATGAAGTGATGTGAAGGTAGCTGACCACTAGCTGTGGCTGCAGCTAATTGACTAAATGGTGTGAATTCATGGCCAGTGTATCCACAGCTCCATCTGATAGGTCAAACGTTCACATGCTGAGAGTGACAGCATGGCATATGTACATAGAATTATTTTTTTCTTCATTTTCATTTCAGTGCATTTCTGGCCATCTTTTGTGGCATTTTTTTAAATGCATGTTGACTTTGTTGACCTTATAAGAAGCCTGCTTAATGGTTTGATTTGTGTTTGTTCGTACATTACTTGTTCTCAGACCGTTTAATAGCACCAGGGCTGTGGTGAAAGAAAGTGGCTCAAATTGCCTTACAAAATACATCTAAGCATCACATTAATTTAATGGAATACACAATTGTAATTACAGTGAGCTTCACTTGTGCTTTAATGATGGAGCAGAGATATTGATAAGCCTATTAACTTGCACATTCACAGAGTCAGCAATTTTTATCCAGCTTTTCCTCCTGTCTTTGGCTGCAGCAGCTGTGACACTTTGATCCTGAACTGTATTTTAAAATTCCTTATATATGTTTAGAGTTATAGTTTATTCTTCTGGCGAGAAATTTCAAGCTGTAGACCTGTCCTCACTCATAACAAGATTCAGATGAGCTCAGCTGACAAAATGACTTCATGACCACCATCATGACTCCACATAAATGACTGGCTAGGCTTTGTCGAGCAATGTAACAAAAATATATCCCCAGTTTGGTGAGCTTACTTCTTAGTGCACAACATTTAGCAACTCTGATTTATATCTGCATACATGTGGAGGTGAAATGGACACATTTAAAGAAGAAACAAAGTTAACCTACATGTCTTATATCTCATATCTTTGATATAGCTGAGACTTATGAGCAATAGGATGAACTGAAGAAGGTCTAATGGGGGATGTTCTTCAAGCAGCAGAGATGTCCAGCTAAGATATCAAGATTGGATCCTACACTTACCATAGTACAAGTCAAATGTGTTGAGCAAAGTAACTTCTCATATCTTTCAAAGCCCTAGTTTGCAAATGAGACTATCCATCACCCATTAATCACCTCAAAGCCAAAATAACCCTGATCAAAGCACTGCAAAGGTTATTTTATCTGACTTGAAAACATGTTTGACACTAGAATACCCCTTTAAGTATCACTGGTCCTTCTCCTCACCTTTGTGTACACGCCCCATGACAGCTCCGTCTCAATCACCATGACAACGATGCCAAACATTCCGAAGATGAGGGCATAGTCGCTCAGCCTCTTCCTCTTCTCAAACAGCGCTCTGCGATGCCCCAGTTTATAGCCAATGTTTTGGTTCTTGCGCTTGGGAGCCTTAGAGGTGCTGCCCCTGGCTCCAGTGCCCACTGCCCCGACCCCTCCCTGCCTGCTGCCCCTCCCTGGCTGTGCCCTCCTGCTCTCTACCAGTGCATGGTTTTGGTGGTAAATGGACATCTGGTTGGAGGTGGAGTCAGTGATGTCATAACCTGCTCTGGGGTACGGAGAGTCTTCTTTGGATGAAATCACAATCTCTGGCGGGCTCTGAATTGGTGGTTGATTGGTAGAGGACTGGGCCACCAAGGAGGTAGGAGGGGCTTCTCGCTGTCGGTCATGTCCCCCAGCGGCCGTTGCCCCGGCAACAGCGGAAACTCCACCCTCTTTGGTTTCACTGCTGCTGTCTGATTCAATGAGGTTTCTGCGTGAGGCGCTTAGGCGGCTCAGGGGCTTCATGACCCCGCCTGTGTACTTACAAGAGCTCATGGCGATCTCCGTGAAGGGGTTACTGTCCCTACGGTGAACCAGAGGACTGGCCTGTCTGTGTTTGCAGCCCCTCTCTCTCTCCCTATCCCTATCTCGCTCTCTGTCCCTTTCCCGCTCCATGGAAGGCGAATGGGAAGAGTAAAACAGAGCGTTGTAGACTGGGGAGTTGTCCCCACTTAGGCTGTGCTGCGAGCCCAGGCAGGATGACAACGGGGTGCTGGTGGGGTGCAGTGCATTGGGGATGGGCGGTGGCAGAGGCTGGGCTCCAGAGGAGGACAGGGGCAACTTGGGGAGCGATGTTGGAGGTAAGTTGGGCGTGGCAGGAGATGGAGACGGGGTGCTGCCATTTAGACGGTCGAGACTTGAACCTCCCATGTGGTTGGAGTGGTTTGATCCTGGCTGGTTGCCAGTGGTGGAGGGATGGGATATACTGCCCAGGGGAAGCAGGAAGCGCTGGTCCTCATCCTCGCTCCCTCCTAACAGAGCCAAGCTCAGAGAGGGGGGAGGCTCCATGGTTCACACACCTGTCTAGAGTCAGAAGAAAGACAGGGGAAGAGCTGTTAGGCAAAACAGTGGAAGAAAAATGATCAAGAACACAAACTACTCATCATGGCAGTAATAAGACACAGCAGACAGAGAAACAGAGGAGGAGGGGAGGACGGAGGTTAACAGATAGTTCACACAAATGAGGGAAAATGAGGAGAGAACAAACTCCAAAGGGTGAAGATGTGTGACAAAGAGGCTCAACAGAGTGAAGAAAAGTGTTCATAATTGGGGAATATGTTATTCCTTGAGTCACATTTGAGTCAGCTGCCCAGTCAGCCACTCTCAGCGCATGTTCTCTGTGTTTTCCCAGTGTCCTCTCCTTCTCTCACATCCCACAAAGCTTCCAGCAATCTATTCCGTAAAATGTCATCTGTATTACATTGTTAGCCAGGAGGATGGTGCAAATCTGGCTTTACACCATGGAAATGAGATCAGGCACAGAGACTAAGGGATAATAATTCCACATTCCACAGACAGTTTCTGATCCAAGGAGAAGTGCTATGTTTGTACCGTTAACTATCAGTTGGCTGAATTTGGAAGCATTTGATTAATCCAAAATAATAACCTACTTTCAGTATGATATAACCAGACACCTTCACGGCCCCCTCCTCCCTCTCAGTTTCTCTACCTACCTCCTACCTCTTCTCTCTCAGTCCCTGTCCCCAGGTTAGTTGTGTTGAATCACTGGCTGGATGAAAATAGACCACCACACTTTTTCTTTTTCATGTTGTCACGGCCATCCCATCATCTTTCGCTTCGCCTCCTTTCATATAGATCCTCCACAGGTTCCTCGCTTGGCTCTCGGAATTGCGCGTCGCTTCCCACAGATGTTGCCTCCGTCTCGGCTCACTTGGAATATGATCAGCTTGTCTCTCTCTCAAACATTAACGTATCGATGATGCCCATTTCGATCCAGTCAGTGACAATCGACACAAAATGAAGAGGAATAATCCATGATGAGTGGATTAAAATCGGTCAACCTGTGGCTGTGAGCTAAAAAATGTGCAGCACCAAAAAGCGTCAAAACAAGAAAAACGCAAAGGTGGATGTCAAGTAACAGTCTTCTGATGGGCAGTGAAGTCTGTGATTTAATATGTGACTCCACCGACTTCCAGTCAATCTACAGCTCACTGTCTCCCCGGATCTGTCTCTCACTCTCTCCTCCAACTTCTCTCCCTCTTTCTCCGCCTCCAGTCCACCCGTTCATCCCCATTGGACGGAATCACAGAGGCGAAATAAGCGCTGAAAACAGGTGGCGAGGTTTGTAAAATGTAGCCGCCAAACAAATGTTGTTGTTTTTTTTTATGTCATTATACCCAGGTCATTTGAGGGCTTTTGTTTTTTCTGTCCAAGAAACCACATGATCTGTTTTGCATTTGTAGCTGATGCGTTATAGACTACATTCTACGACCTATTACGCACTTTATGGCACCTGTTACGCCTGCTAAAGGACACTGGCAACATAAGTAGAACAGGATTGTTTCTTCATTTTTAGATAATGACTATTCATATATTTGTTGCAAAATTATGAATTGCTATTTCAAAACTTTTTTTTTTTTTTAAACTGAGAAACCTGCAACATATGGCGAGGAGGAGGGTGTGGAAACGGAAGAGGCAGGAGCTCGCGGTTCGTCTTGGTGCGCCTCGACTCTGAAAAGGATCTGTTGGGATTTCTTTAGTGATGCATTAAAAAGGAGTTGGTATTTTACACCCCGATGAGGTACAGTTGAATAGAACTAGTTCAAGAATTTCTAGACAAATAACAAAAGTCATTCCAAAGGAAATTCAAAACGGGGGTTAAACTCATTGCCAGGGCTTCCCTTATGCAGTCTTAGAAGACTAATACATGTATAATTCCATTTCTATGTAGCCTATACACCCTAATCCTGCACAATTACACTATTCTACCTGGAATAATGGCTTTATTATTCTGTTTTTGTGTGTGCATTGCGCACTCTTAATCGGATGAGCACAGACGCGAATTGTGTGGGAGCGGATTAAAAGGTTTCCTTATAACAGGTCATCCTATCCTACGATTATGCAACGTGACAGACATCAATAAACAAATCATATCATGCTCAGGGTGAGTTCAAGTAACATCAGGCATATGCCAAAGCCCATCCCGGACAGTGAATGTGGAGGCACAGGGAAGCTCCTGTTTTGTTTTGTGTTTTAGCTCCATTTTACTGTTATTTAACTCTAAATTTAACAGATCAGTCTTTCTTTTTCAAAAGGAAACACACAGTAATGTGTTGTTTCTGCCCTGGGCAGATTCGTAATGGGTACATGATAAAGGATAGGTGGGGGGAGGGGGGGTAAAGCCTAGGGAAAGGTCAAAGGGCAGGTGCGCACCATCACAAATCAGAGCTGTTTATTCAGATTTAATGGGAACAATAGGGCACAGAGGGCAAAACAGAATGAAAGAAATAGGACAGAATAATTATTTGTGCATATATTTTCCGTCTTGCATGCTGATTGAGTTTTACTTGGTCCAAAGTGAGAATTCAGAGGTTCAAGTTTCTTCACAGTCATTATTTTAAGGTGTTAGGGTTACATTTTTTATATTAACATAAGGGAAAGCATGCACTGAAGGTGTATTGTTAAATTTAGGAATTAGAAGAGAGCGAAAAGTTTAGATTTAATTTTACCTGCAAAACTGGTTGATTTGTTTGTGTGTCTTTTCATCTTATGTGCTGAAATAAAATCTAAATTATTAACCGAATACTAAGCTGCAATGTTCTGGCAGCAGCGCTTTCACGTCTGCTTTGCCAATAAAGCACAGGAGGGAGAGCGAGAGAGATTTGACAAACACAACACAATACAA
Organism: Ostorhinchus cyanosoma; assembly: GCA_029814465.1. Classification (NCBI taxonomy): domain Eukaryota; kingdom Metazoa; phylum Chordata; class Actinopteri; order Kurtiformes; family Apogonidae; genus Ostorhinchus; species Ostorhinchus cyanosoma. The sequence continues at coordinate 9,922 of JAPTYQ010113724.1, forward strand.
TGAAACACCATAAATGGGAAAAGGGCTGCCAGAGGCCCAGGGGGACATTAGGACTGACGGAAAATAGGGATGGTGGCAGGCCACATTTTATATATTTCACAAGTCTTAATATTGTCGACAGAGGTTAGGGGGCAGCAGAGAAAGATGAAGCTATGAAAGATGGAGGATGTGACAGGGGACGAATGATGAAGCAGCTGAATGAAAAGGTTAGTTCTGCTCTAAACATACATCAGAGGCATAGTATGAGATATGTGTGAACAAAAAAGTGAATAATAGAACAAAAGAGGAATAATAAAATAGAATGGCAGATGCGATGGAGACAAGCTTTCACTTCCACCTGATCTTCCTCTTCATGTCACTGGAAGTTTAAAACCAAATAGGAGCTTGACGACAGGAAACGATACTGTATAAATCACATGAAACCTTGAATTGGACACAACAATTGTGGGTGGGAGAGTAAATATGTGAAGGGGGGGAATGTGTTCTGTGTGGGGAAAAGGTGGTGTAGAGGAAATGTAAAAATGTGGACAGAGAGGCTCATCAGTGAAAGGAAAGAGGGATTGATTAAATGCTGACAAAGGGCAATAGACCCTCCTACAGACACACACACACACACACACACACACACACACACACACACACACATACATGAACACATTATCAAAAACAAATAATGATTTTTCCCTATAGCATCTCTAAGCAACTTTTCTTACAGAACTGTTAAGATGTTCACTGTTACAGATTTCCCGATAATGAATTGTACATTCCGTCATCAAATTTTGGAGAATGTGTGTTAGCACGGTACAAAGACCTGGCAGTACACAAGATTCTTTGCTTAATGTCAGAGTAATAGTGATACTAGACACAGAAAAAAAGGATCTATTATAGGAAAAATTCCTGATTATACCAACTCAGTCAATAGCCCCTTTTACACAGCACTTCTGTTCCACGAATATTTTGCCTTTATTCCGGAATAACATCTGTGTAAATGGATTATTTAGTCCCACCTCTGACTTTTGATGACATATTGCATGTGCGACCCCTGCGCTGGGGGGTTTTTAAAAAATGAGCGTGGGCCGTGGACTGTAAACAAACATATCAGTGCGACCAGAAAGATGTCAAACTGGGGAGATGGCGAGATCTGCGAGCTGTTGTCACTTCGGGCAGAGGACTCTATCCATGCTAACATTTGTGGAACAGTGAAAAACGGGGCCGACTGTGGAGCGGTTAGCAACAGTGCTATGCTCGGGGTGTTTCCGACGTGCAATTTATACGTCACACTATAGTTATATGTCACACTATACTGCGCTGCATCACCGCCCCTTTGATTCCGGAATGCAGGTCCACTGTATAAAAGTCCAGCCTGTCTCTCCTCTGTTACTCCTTTGGTTTGGCTGTGGAAATCAGTCAATGTAGGAAAAAAGGTGGGATCAACATCTCCCCTTTTTTCTGGGATCTCTGTGTAAAAGTGTCTGTTGTCATTGGAAAATAGAAGAACTAATTACACAGAATATTGTTTGAGGTGAAAGCAGTGTTGACAAGTTTCATACAGTATATCAGTGTACTTTATTTACTACTTATGTTTAACATCTTTATTGGTTATCATGTGTATAATTGTTGCAATTTGGTAAGAAAGTGACATAACAGTAGAGCAATATCTGTTGAACTCTTGGAAGGGACTGAAAATGGAAGGTACATTTCAGTTTAAGATGACCATAAAGCAATAGTGAATCATCTCATTTTGTCTCACGTCATCTTGTTTTGTATCATATACATTACACTGTCTCATGTCGTATCATATTGTATTGTGTTGTGTCATCTTGTCTCATATTGTTTTCGTATTATATTACATCGTTTTGTATCACCTCATCTCGTATCATATTGTAATGTCTTACTTCATGACATCTCCTTTTGTCCCGTGTCAGATCGTATCATATCTTCTCTTCTCTTATCGTTCCATCTTATCTCGTGTTGTATCATATCATATTGTGGCATCCCGTCTTGTTTCATCATATATCATATCCTTTCATCTTTTACTGTGTTATCTCATATCATGTCATCTCATTTGGCGTCACATGGTTTCATTTCTTCTTGTATCGTATCATGTCATGTCATTCGATCGTGTATCGTCTCATCTCATATTGTACGTGGTCAGAAAAATTCTCTCTAAAGTGATGATGAAGGCAAGAAAATAGAGCACTTCGATTTTTTTCCCCCCTCAGCTCCAAAACCCACACCTGTTGTTGACCAGATTTATGAGAAATGTCAGAGAACTGATGAATAAGTGCATTGTAGAACAGCATGGCTCTTTTTAATAGACCGCTGGACCAGCCTCACTCTATCAGACACGCTTTAATCGTTGCCCTACACCGGCTCCATCGTATCCTAATGGCTCCGATTGCATTAGGGGCCTGGAAGCTATGTGTGCTAACCCACAGCCTAAACCCAACCACTGTATGCAGATGGATCTCTGCACAGCAAACAGCACTCTGATCTGACTGCCTGAGAGCACCTAATCAAATACGGAGAATGGGAGAGCACAGGGGGTAAAAGATACAGGAGGGGTGGGAGAGTGGAGGGGGATGAATGGTGACGGGGATTGCAGAAAACGGTGGGTAATACATCTACGCTCCCATATAAGTGGCGAACAAGCAGTGCAGGAAATCTCCCCTCCAAACACCCATGCCCTTTTAATGAAAGGACAGACACACATGCAGCCACACATTCACACAGTATATTGACTTAACTTTATTAAAGTCTGTGTCAGTCAGACATGGTATCAAACACAAAGCGAAATGTTTGTAGCTTCATATCAAGTCTACTTCTGTAAGTTAAAAGATATGAGTGCAGCATCACCTGTGTCTGAGGGCAACTGATTTAGTTTGCTTTTGCAAGTGTGGGTAGCTGTCATGATACCAATATTTGGAAGTGTTTAAAGAGTTCAGAGGCTAACCACTGTTTCACCCTGTCAGCATGAAAGTAAAATGAATTCTGTGGCGGGCCTGATGTACTGGATGAGTGAATGTGTGTGACTTCTTCAGTCAGCTGTCTGCTGACTAAAGAACACTAGTCAGCACACTAGTGACAGTGCCGGATTTCCACCCATAGACACTTTTCCTGTTGCTTTAAGATTCAGGTCTGGTGTTTTTCTTTGTGAAGCTTATGTGCTGACTTTGTACTTTGTTAGGTTTGACCAGACAGCCAAATTATATCCCAGAGAAACTAATGCCTGCTGGTGCTCAGATTGGCATCAGCTGCTGCATCTTCTCACTAACCGGCTCTAGTCAGTTCGCCACACCTTTCTGCTGGGTTAAGTTATTAGCTTGGCTTTACTGAAGCTCCCATTAAAGAACAAGGGATGATGATGACTTTGTTTACCCAGCATGCCGTAATAACTCAGATGTTGACTGTGGCTGTGGTGTTATCTTCATCATCCCTCCTTAATACCATCTGATCATCTTCGCTCAGAACTATTGAAGTTACATCTTGTTTGACAACTTCATCAATTATGTTACTATAGTTACATCTATTTGGATTTATGTATTCAGATAGTCATCTCTACACCAGTAGGCCTATATTTTTCACATTAAAATTCAAAGAAACACAATTTTATTCAATATAATGACTCTCATTATCATTTCCCCTTAAATTATGTTGCTATTTAACATTACGTGTGATCATTTAAATAAAATTCACCTCATAACATCAATATATGTCACTAAAATGATGTGAGTAAACTCAAAACATTATATTATCTGTAATTATAAGTTACATCAGACAGTGTTTTCATCAACTTTCATGATCACGTGCCATTTTACAGCAACTTTTACTACTATGACTTTTCACCCTGAATGCTGAAGGTGAACAAGGTATTGTTTTCACCTCTGCCCAACTGGGAATCACCCCTAAAATGATATCAAAAGACAAATCAGCCATCATGAAACATGGTATATATCTAATGGATATCTAATTTTTCCTACATCTTATTTGAGAAATGACATCTAACAGTAAGTTTATATAATCCGAAATTGCACATCATGAATACAATATACAATATCCTCTTCCAGAAAATTACTAATCTTTCAGTGTTTCAGTTGATACAATTCCTTATTTTAATTTAATAAAACAATGCCGTGGAAACCTCATTCAGTGCTGCCACTTTGTTGATTACACCAAACTGTTAATTATTCCTGTTGTTTTTCCTTGCTGATTGTCTACAGTCGCAACTGATTTTAATTATTTTTAAGTAATTTTCAAAAGACATTTTAACTGAGGTATCTTTGGACCATTGTGGTACAGAAAAAAAAAATGCATGTAAATGGTAAGAGAATATTAACAAAAGACAGTCAGAATGTGCCTGAAATTGGGGTTGATATGTTGTGGGGAATCTCTGAGTATTTTGCAATTAATATTGATGTTTTGTCTGTGAGAATCCAAGCAGAATGGCTTTAGACATCGTGAATAATTGCCTTTAACATGTGCTTTCCTATATAATGATACTGTACGTCATAATGGATGATACATTTCTTAGACGGGAGGCTGTTGTTTAAAGGACAGTGACCTCCTCATTCTTAACCTAACCGAACAACTCCAGACTTGTCAATAACTTAGAAAAATCAATTAATGAACACAACACCAAACCTATTTGGTGTTTACTGGGATGACAAAAGAAGTCTGAGGTGAGAAGAATCAGGCTATATTTATCTATTTCTGATGGGTGCTGTTCATCAACTACAGGCGACTCTCCTTCAGCTAATACCGCCTGCTCTTCTGTCAATAGTAATGATGATGAGAGCTGTGGCCTTATCTGTGTCTTCATAGTTCTGAGATGCCGTGTCAAATTTAGGCTTCGTTTTATGAACAGGTAACAGGGAGTCAAGGTCTAAAGCTTTTTGACCAGAGGAATGCTCCACTGTAGGTTATGTGTCACCTTTGATTGAAGAGGCAATTATTGAAGCATGCATGCAAGTGTATGCAGCTGTCCTGATCCGAATATTTAGACCTGTTAAAGGAGTTCAGAGGCTAACTCCAGTTTCAAAGTGTCAGCATGATAGTAAAATGTGTGCAGGCTTGATGTTTGTGTGTGTCAAAAATGGAGTGTGCGGTCTCCCTGAGTCAGCTGTCTCCTACCTTTTAGCTAAGTGACTTCTGCTTGCCTTTGTGTCAATTTATCCTTAAAAAAAGGAGCATCCTAAAGTTGTTAATAGAACCGCAGTATGGCTTTCATGGTAATAACTGAATGCGCATTCAATGACAAAGCATTATGGAAACAGAATCCCGGTGCGACCATATGGGGAGGCTAATAATAAAACTGAAAATAGAGACACATTCTGTTGAACATCAATATGATTTATTTTTAATGGGCATTTCTTAAAATAAAATCGGAAAAGTTTTTTAAGTTTCAATAATAATTTAATTCCTTCTCCCTCTCTACTTTCTTAGCTGTGCACATTAAGGGGTGGGGGTGGGGGGTGAATGGAAGAATCAGTCTAAACTAGTTGTTTTCATGGATGATGGTTTTGTTATAATGTTGTAGTTGTTGCTCAGTCTTTGGTCAAATGTCCTACAACTGCACTTGGTGAAATAACCCAAGGCCCACTAATTTATTTGCTTGGAGTTTTAACCACAAAACAAAACTCTCATCAAGACAATGAGATAGCTCAGTTGCCATGGTAATAAAGATATTCATCTGCTGGTGCAGCTTTTAGGAAGTATCACCCATGTCAGCTTAACCCCAGATCAAGTATAGTGTGTTAGCCTTGAGAGGCAATGTTTGGCTATTTCACAACAATATCAAAGGAAAAAAGAAAAAGTCACTGATAATCATATACAAGTCAAAATGTTTAAAGTCTTCACAGGCAAGGTCCTTTGTGAAAATTTAGCAAAAATCTTCACTTTTTACATTTCTGTCTATAGGCGCTGAAGCCCTCGCACTGAATACATTTACTCCTTCAAACCCAGAAGGTGTGAAAAGATTAGCCTTTAGAAAAGTCAGATTGGTCACATATCATCCCATAAAAAAAGAACAGCAATTAGACGCTTTATATACCTAGTGCTGGTCAAGTATGGTAAAAGTGAATTCTGATATGCATAGTAGTTTTTGACAGCCCAAATCAATGGGGCAAAATGCTCAAAAAAAAAAGCAGTCAGTGTTTCTCATTTAAACATCGTACAGTGACAGTCATAGGGTGTCTTCTGCATGTTTGCAGTTTGGACTGAATACTGTCATCATGCTTTTATACGCCATAAAACTCAACTGGACACTGGTACTACTGGTGTACTGTTGTATATTACGCTGAATGTTAGCACCTTTGTCCCTTGGCCATCACTATTTTTAACCACAATCACCACTACTGTGTATTGTTTTTCATGTGGTGGAATTTATACCATGAAGTATCCTGATTACTATAATGTGCCACAGTATAAGGACTAGTTATTACCATCACAACACAGTCCTGTCTGTCCTTTTCCGAGGCTTCATGAATGTGAGGCTCCATTGTTCTTGTCACACCATTATAAATTCATACAGAGCTCCACAGGTTTGCATGATCTTGTGTTTGTACTTCAGCTTCTAAGCCATTCCTCTCCCGCTTCAGCCTTGGAGTATTCCCTCCTTCCCTTCTCTCATTTATTTCCACTGGAGAGCATTGATTGGCTTGTTTAAGCCCCTCGGTCTGGACTAATATTTCACTCCATGCAGCCCCTTTACCATCATCCGTCCTTCTCTCCATCGTGCTTTGCCGTTCTCCCTTTGTGATTAGGAACCAACTCCCACCAATAAGTTTATGCTCCTAATTCACACAGGCTCTGAGTATCATATATAGACCAAGTGAAAAATATGTGCATACACAGTTCAAAGTCGATTCTCAGCAATTAGATTCATTCTTTCACCTTTTTAGTGTAATCAGGAGAAAGCATATTGTATAAGATGGGCATGATTGCTGCATAAATATTAGTGATGTTTTTCCCCAGTTGTCCGGCTCTCGCTGCTCCACACCTTCTTTAAATAAAGCAAGCCATTTGAGGGTAGAAACAATACAATTATGAAGCACTTCACTGACTAATTGGTAATATTGCCGCCTGTCCACTGACAGAAACAACTACTCCTGAGCTGGACTTATTTACTCTTACAAGAAGCTACCTCAAAGCATAATGTTAAAAATGAAATTAAAGGATAAAGGGTTAAAGATATCCCTGAAATAGTGTACTCTCAAAGACAACAACAGGAAGATTTAGTATTTCTCACTGTCCGTTTATGATCTTCAATCTTAACTAATCTATTAAATTTGTAACAGTAAAGTCAAATATCCTCAGTCTAAATGTAGAAATATAAGAAATATAGATAAAAATCAAAGCCTGAATCTAATGATAGGTGTATAATTAATGCATTTTATTTCTAAGCCTGTGAACGTCAGTTCTGCATTAAAGTATGATAAACAAATGCACACAGAGATTTGGTTTTGCATCCAATGTGAATATCAGGTGACCTGGGGCTGATTTCATGTTGCCTTTTTCACATGCATGCACACATGCACACCGCCGTTGGCCCTGAGGTGTGTGCATGTTTCCATCTGCTGCTCTGTTAGAGCATTGCAAGAGGCTTTGCTGCCATCGGGAACCCAAAAACATCCTCAAGGAAAAGAGCCCTTCCATACATAATCTGTATTTTCTACTCACTTTTAGACTTTTTTTCCTCTTTAGTCGGTTGTGTGTTTGTGTTAGGAATGAACAGAAGATAATAAAATACGACTCAGACAAGAAGAAACCACAAACATGAATTCACTGAAACAATGCTACTTTTTGTATTCTTTAGTTTCAAATTTCATTGGTAGAAAAAAACTACAATTTTCATTAAAGTTTACTTAAAACAACAAATAATCTTGAACAACTGTAGGTGATTTACAAAATATAGACATTAAACGTACACGTACGCATAAACAGACATTAGCATACATGTTGCATTTAAACACAGTGAAGTCTAAAAGTCTGAGTTCCCAACTGAGAAATGCATGGATTCAATGCATTTAAGATGCGTGCTTTTCAATTATTTTTGTGGGCTGCTTGAATCTTATAACACTGTAGACTGTTTTAGACGTGTCGTATGAGTGACTGACTTTAATCGTAGGAGGGAAAATCTGTTGTATAAGAGTGACAAATAAATCCAGACATTAAATTGGATACTGAAAATTTAAAAAGTAATAAAAGAAACCATAATATCCTTACCATCCTTGCCAAGTTACTTAAAAAATAAATTAAATATTTTTATGGGTGTATTACAATAAAGCAGTTTATCTATTTTCATGAAGAGAACTGGAGTCAGCCTTGTAGACCTGACTGTACATGTGTGTGTTCATGCATGTGTATATTCTTGATGTATATATTGCATAAGCCACCTAACTGTAACCAAAGAAACAACTGACATTTTTTCAGACAACAAAATTGTCTCAATTTGTGGTCCATCAAGACCTGGCCATGTGAGAGAAACTGAGAGCCTTTTCACCACATATGTGATTATAAGATGTATAAAACAATATGCAGACATGCTGCAGGCAGGAGATTTAAGACTTCCCTGGACTTTAGTGGCATGGCCAAGTGTTGATGAACTGGATAAAATAACATAACAGAATATAAAATGGAAAAAACTCAAATAACACGCAGAGATTCAAAACAAATACTATAGCTCTTGGAGATCATGACAGGAGGTCAGCACAAGAAACAGAACTGATCGAAGGTCACGCTCATCTATACTGGAAACCATGGCAAAAAATGAGGATGGGATGGACACCAACTTTTAACTTTACATCTGTTTTAACTCAGAGAAATCAAAAACTGCAGCGTCTGTACAGGAGATTAAGCCTCAAATATCAGAGAGTGAATATTTGCTTCATCACTGATCTGGGGGAAAAATGGCAATGATGTTATCTCATGTGCAGCAAAAGCTTCTTATGTACACAATTAGCTAAGATGATACTGAGCAAGAATTATTTTCCAGGCTTATTTCTGACATCTAACTAGTGTGAGTCCAATTCTCACTAATTGTACTGGTGCGAGTGTCGTGTTGTTTTTACCTGCCATCCTTTTACATACGTCATGTATTTGCACACAGTAGAACAAGGAGTCAATAAATACTTTCATGATAGAGGGTTTAAACAGAACATTAACAGGTCATATTAGGTTGAATGGCAATTTATGGCCCTTGTCAGTTTGTCCAATAACTGAACTGTCCCAATTAGTTGGATGCAATTCCAATAAATGAAATTTTTTTTTTTTTCTACACATGGGTGACAAATGAAAGGAAAAACCTGACAGGAGTGTTATCTTCTATGATGGCAATGCCCCCCATCCAGAGGGTATGAGGGATCGCTGGATGATTGAAGCATGAAAATTCTGTGAATCATCAACTCTGGTTTTTACAGACACCAGATGTCAACAAACTATGGGGGATTTTGGACTGTTATATTAGCCCGAGATCACCACCACCATCATCAAAACACCAAATAGGGAGGATATTTTAGAAACAACTGGCCCAACAGCTTACTAACACACTTCTATATAAGTCTTTCCTTTAATCTGTCACCTCTGAGTTAAGGACATACTACAAGAAGGAAAATCTGAAAATCCAATGGGGAAATTACAGTCCATTGCTGCGAATACCTAATTGTCCGACAAACTAATACAGCTTTGTAGCAGTTTGCAGTGGTGATAACTAATCATTTCCTTTTTCGTGTAGTTTTAAGATTATTTAATGCACTCCTTGGATCTCGTAAGAGCTTTCCATCTACTGTGACGGCACTCATCCTTTAGGCTTGCCCTCATCATCTCCTCGCTGCTCTTCTCTTCCTCTCACTTGTTATGTCCTTTGCCATCACTCTTCACTGAAGCCTTTAACCATTTTTAATCAGAGGATACAGTTCTGGCTGCTGGCTACACGTTGCCTGATTGTCCTTTTATCTCTTGGCGTTCACCCTTGTGATATGCCCCAGCCTTGTGCTTTTCACCCCCCATATATGTTTATTACTGACTTAACCATACAGCCGTCCCCATTCTATGCCTCCTCTTGCTTGAACTCCATTGCTCCTCCGTTTCTATTGCTGCCGTGGCCTGCAGGGACATTTGCCCCATTGTTCCCAGTTCCCTCACCTGCCTCAAAGCTCTTTTCTTCCAGCGGTTTGCCAATCCAGGCTCCGTAACCATGGACAACAAGCGCATCAAAGAACTGCCGCTTGGCAAGCTGGAAGGACATGGCGTACATCTTGGCCTGGTTATAAGAAGGCATGGCGAGGAGGTCACTGCGGCCGCACCGCTGGCACAAGGACCGGAACAGGCAGAACAGGTTGGACTTGGACACGCGAGACACGGCCAGTTTGTTCCTGGAGGGAAGACATTCATTCAGCGTGACATTCTTTACAATTATTACAAAGCATTTGAGATGATCCCAATAACAAATGCTGCCAGTGGTTTTTGGTACGTGCTTGTTTTATAAAATATTTTACCAAACCCTGTACTTTACTCAAGAGGAGCTGGGGATGGGGGCTTCATGATGACTTGAGGCATACAGTACAAAGCTAAATCAATTCTCACAGATGTTTTAAGTTATTATTTTTCACATTATTTCTGAAAATACATTGAATGACTTTTATAATTTATTAAAATACAGATGCAAAAGGCAAATATCACACATAAAGAGAACATTTTAGACCCACAATGAGCAACTGACTTTACTCGTTGTGGGCCAACAATAATGTGGGACTATCACTAATGGATAAGTGTTTACAGAGGCCACAAAACAGCTAAAATATTACTAAACTGCATGTGTTACCATCAGGAGCAGCAAAAGCTACTTGTAGATACACAATATACTACTTACCCATCCAGTTTGCCTTTGGTCCCATCTAGCACTTCCACACTGTGCTGGTCTGGATAGCCCCAGTTGACGCTGGACTCCTTGGTTTTGCCAGTGTGACGTGTGGAATCATAGACACTCACTCTGCCCACCTATAGTCCAACCAGGTGGTGTTAGAGAAGTAGAGTGACAGAGAGAGGGCATATTCTGTTCAATCACACTAATTTAGCCTGGCAAAATGAATCAGCAATTCCAAATGGAGCGTAAAATTTGTTGAGTAATGCATGTGTCAGTGTCAGGCTGTGTCATAGAAGGCGTTAATTAGGAATGGTGGTTTGAACCATTTTCACTGATGTTGGGAATCTTCAAACTGTCTTAAAATAGGTAAACTGCCTTGCGTTTATGCTAATCAAAATTTAAAGAAGATAAAAGCTGTAAAATATTAAAATAACTAATGTAATGTAAAAAATACAACCATGATTTAGGCTTCTGAACTTACATTTCTGAATACAGTAACTGAATAATGAACACACACACCCAAAAACTCTGTTTACCTCTGGATGGTTGAGCCTGAACGGTGAAGGGAGACTCTGTATGAACGCTTCACCGTCTCTGGCAAGTCGACAACAAACAGCACGTGTCAGGTGTCCGTGGCTGTACAGATAACCTAACAGATCCAAACAACAAAGATAAGTCTGAAGGTGGAACAGTAGCAGTGACTTTCAGCACCGTTTGTCACACTATCGGTTTAGACCAAATTTCAACCTAACAGTCTAACTTTACCAAGTGTGATCGACTTCAGGTAGATAGGATGCAGGAAATGAGAGAGCAGCGCCCCCTGGAGGCCCAATACATTCCACCGTAGAATCTTATCACTGCAGCTCATGGTTCGCAGCCTTTCACCATGCTGGATGCCATCCCAGGTGGGTACAATAGCACTCGACTCCACAGGGATAGTACCCTCACCTGGCACAAACAAAAACACACATGTAAAGGTCACAGCTCTTCCTAACACTGCCCCCTAGCAATGAATTGATAGATAATATTTGTAGAGCCAAATGAGTCTCATCTGTCACCATTTTCCACTTTGGTGCGGAGCTTCCCCTGTTTAGCATTCTCAAACAGTGGCTGGTGGCCCTCAACTTCATCCCCTGACTCGCTGCACGACTTATCGAACAGTGCTCCGTCTCCACATGGGGCTGTGCTATGAATAAAGGAAAATGAGAAACAAGAGTGTAAAGCTATTGCCATGACCAAAATGATACTTAGTTTGAAAGAGAGACAGCATTGATCTAAACACGAAACATGGGGGGAGATGACCAAGGAGACGGAAAACATCTGATACTCCTACCTAATGTAGAGGTGAAAGGTGATGTCAGATTTGATTTGCAGTTTGTTGTTCTCTGCAGGCTCAAATATACTGTTGTCTGCGCCGTCATAGTGCCTGAGCAGCTCACTGTACAGAAACCTGAGAGGAGAGGAGACAGTGAGTTAGACTTATAACGTCCTGCAGACTGGGTCTGAAGAGCAATGTATTTTTAGAAATGGGTGAGAAACATTGATAAAAGAGCAGATCTATTTCTACCGAACAAATCCCCTTCTGGAGATGATTTCAGCGTGGCAATCATTAACAGTCTCCCCTTTAAGGCTCAGCTCCTCCCCTTTAACACAGCGATTCCCTGATGGAAAAACACAAGAGACACATTCAATGTCAAAGGACACAACAACGCAACGCCTCACGGTTCTGCAGTGACCTATTTCTGTTTTAGCTTTCTGACACTACAGGCCTATGAGCACAAAAAATAAAATAAAATCACCATAACACTTAATCGCATAATGCAGCAACTATGTATTTTATTCTGCTTTTACACAGTTACTCTTTTGTGTCTCTTTACAAAACCTACATTGCCTCACAGGATTAACGCTAAAGGTTTGTGCATACCAGTTCCCAGGCTGACAACAGTCCCCAGGCCTTCCCCTCTCCTCATGACTATGGTGGCCAGAATCTTACGTCCCAGAAGGCTGTGCTGAATACGTGTGGTCAGGGAATTGAAACGCTGGTGACTCAACATTGCTATCTGGTCATGCAAAGTGCTGCCACTCACTGGAAGCTACAGAGAGGAAAACATAGATGACAAGAAAGAAAATAACAGTTTAGGGAATTCTGGACATATGTTCATTTATACCAGAAATTTTTGACAGCGTTATCCAGTAAGAAGACTTTAAGCACCATCAGAAAAAAACAACACATCTTTTTATGTGAGTAAACACTGAATGGGTGTTGATTATTATAGATGTTTTTTAAATTAACTTATGCAGTTTGAATCTGATCAGTTTTGTTCAAGTTTAAAAGAACATACATTTTTTTTATACAAATGATTAAGGTTATATTTGACCAGAGTGCTGCCATTTTAAGTTTGATTACATTTGATTTTGATACAGTGGATTAGTCAGTACCTCAGCTGGGATAAGCTCCCCGGTTCTTGCTGCCCTCTCTGCCTCTCCAATCAGAACCCGTAGAGCAGCATCTGCCGCTTCCTGTTTTCCTTGCTTCTT
>JAPTYQ010113732.1:0-23309 GCA_029814465.1 Ostorhinchus cyanosoma
TATATAATTTTACTTGTGCCGTAGCCTGAGATTCAGTTTATTACATCACACAGCCTACATATATGTTGCACTCTTGTTCATTATATTTGAGCGCGGCTTAGTTGGTCATAAACTTTTAAGACTGCTCTATTTAAGAGAGTAAACATAGCTATAAGGCAAAGTGAGTGTGTTTAGTATGATCTTTTATAGTTTTATCAAATGTTACATCTAGAAATCAAGTCAGGTCACTGGACACGACTAAATGCACTGTCCTGTCTTGTTGCCACAACAGCCAAACTTTGTCTTTGTGGTTCGTTTGATACACAAACTCCCTCTATTCAAATGTGTATCTTTCCTGGATGTCAAATTTTGACATGAAAGGACACAGGGCCCAGAATTATATTCTTAAGCATTTTATGTTCCCTCTGCTCCTGTTTTATTTTTTTTTGCATTTAATGGAACAAGACATGAACTGTGGGTTTGTCTGTATTAATTCATGGCCCAATTTTTTTCAGTGAAGATACAGCTCTAATCTATATTTTACTATTGTCATATTTATATTTCTTTTCTGTGTATTTTTTAAAATGCTATTTATGATATATTTGACATGTGTCCTGTATATGGTTAAGACTAATATCTTGACAGCTAACTCTGGAGTGTTTGGGGAATGTGAATTTATGGATTTGATTCTTCTATTGCTCTGTGTCATTATGATTTAGTTTTAATTGTAAATCTGCAAAACAGCCTTTAAAAACACAACAAAAAGTTTTGAAAGTTTTTTTTTACTACATTTAACAGGGTTCCCATGGGGTCTTAAAAAGTCTTAGAAGTCTTGAATTTACAAATCTGCATTTAGTACCTTAAAAAAGTCTTTAAAAGGTATTAAATTTTATATTGTTGGTCTTAAATTATGTTACCATAAAGTTGATTGCTGTGTTGTGTTTAAGTGTCTGTTAAATGTCCAAACTGCAAAGAAAGTAACCCTATTCTACTCAGTTCCACCTGTTCCAACCCCACAATTTGCATTAAATTTAGGAACCAATTATTGCTAATTTTTTTTTTTTTTTATGTGAAAACTTACTTGGAGGGGTGGGAATCAAGGCAATGGAATAAATAAATACATTTTCCTAAATTCTTGGAGTCACAAATTTTTGCCAGTACAGCTGTGAAATAGGCTTTGAAATGGGCATTAAATTCTGTTCTAAGTAATCTTAAACAGGTCTTAGAATGTCCTCAATTTAATTTGCAGAAACCTGTTGGAACCCTGATTTAATATCTGAAGTCTAAAGTAGTTGAGGTCGAATACAAGAGGCCTTCATTATTTGTGTCCTATTTTCATCACATGCCGTTAGTTGTACTTAAATATAAAACACTGAATTAAGACAGTGTTCTGTTTTGGCCTTTGAGATGACAAGTAATACTGGTTTTGTGGATTTCGGTGAGAAAAACATAGATAGATTTGACCAAAGTTACTGTGGCATCATTAAAAAGGGAATACAATGGTTATTTCTGTTTTCACTGATTCATTAAATTTGTTTATTTTTTTCAGAGAGGGCCTTGTACAGTTTTGAGTGTGCTTTTCACCCATTATTCAGTCTGACCTCAGGAACCTGTAGACTTGATTATCTCAGACCAGAGAACAGGTTTGTTTTTCCTTTTCTTAACTCTCTTGTGTGTTTGACAAACTCCTTGAGTTAAAACGGATCATCCACACTCCAATCACATCTTGATCACTTCCTTTCCAATCCACTGGCGTGGCGTACATTGGCAAAATTACAGAAATACTTATGGATCTGACACATCTTTCATTTGTAAAATATGTGCTATTTGAGATTATGGTTTGTCACTTAATCTGTTGTTTTTAGAAAAATGTCAGTATTTAAATAATATCTATTTGCAGGGCATTTTATTTGGCGCTCTACAAGCACATGATGTTTCTGGAGAAGCGAGGATGTCCACGGACAGCACTGGAGTACTGCAGACTAATCCTGAGGTATAAAGTGAAATGTACACAGATCACAGACAAATAAACCTGCCTACATTTAAATTCCATTAACTTCACACTGACCTCAGGTTGTAGTCATTACATCCCAGTCTGTTTGACTTACTGATGTACCTTGCTCCCATTATCTCAGTGGGCAGTTGAGTTTTTTTCACCCTTTTTCATGTCACATTTCTTGATTTGCATTCACTTTATAAAGTTACATTTAATCACATGGGTTGCTAGCTTAACAAAAAGATCTTTTATTTCCCTGAATAAAGTAACCACAAGTACAGTCATCAGACTTGAGAGATATTCTTCAAAGTCAGTACACTGTCTTATTCTGTATGTGGTAACTGATAAGGCAGAATGGAAATCTAAAAGACACACAAGACTGTGGTATGGCATTATTATGTAACTTTGTGTGCATGAAAGTACAGATAACGTTCATAAATGTGCCCTGTGTGTGAATTTTTTTTTTTTTGTGTGGCACTCCTCAAATCTTTGGTGTTTTGTGATTATAAGATTTTATCATTTTTTTGATGAACAGATTTTAGTGTAACAACTACATTTGCTTTTGTACTAAAATGCAGTACATAAATTACATAGCATACAACGCCTATCGAGGAAAAGTCACATATACACTAAGTTGTTTAGGGGTTCAACGCACTGCTGCCATTACTCTGCCTGAATAGGGGCTTTATAGCCAAGCAAAGCTTATCTTTGTTTTCATCAAACTCTGGCTTCCTGACTTCATGATAACTGGGCCTTGTGTAAAGCAGCAGTGTGTGAATAAACGTTGATTCCTGTCTCTTTCTAACCAGCCATGAGTAGGTTTAAAATAGCATCTGGATTGATGAAATAATTCTCAAAACCAGTTAGAAACACGTCTCAGTCCATCAGTTCAGTCAGTCACCTTCAATATTACTTAGACTGACAGCAAACAGCAGAGCACTGCTGTTTATTAATGGTAATTAGTGGATTGTGGTAAGTTTTTCATTTCACTGTAATGGCCACTATAATTTGCATTTTGTTTTTGTAGCTAATTTTATTACAGAAAAATTCATTGCAATAACAACATGCACAGTTAACACATTGCTAAGGACTGCCTGAAAAGCAATGAGCAAGAAAAATAATTTTATTTACACACATTTTAGACTGTCATTGTCAAACCAAAAATTAGCATTTAGTCCAGTCCCAATTTGGAATTTGGAATTCCAGAAGAAATCATGTTTAGACAAGACGGCAGAGCTGTGGGACCACAAGAGGGTCAGAGCCTACGACAGTGTTTTTCAAAGTTGGGGTCAGGACCCCACATGAGGTCGCCTGGAATTCAAATGAGGTTGCCTGAAATTTTTAGCAATTGATAAAAATAATAATAAAAAAAACAACAACTTACTAATAAAAGAATATATCGTGAGTTGAGAGAGACAATCACAATCCATAAAAGACATGACAAACTGTGAGTGTGAAACTGAAGCACTGTGCTTCTGTTTATCTGTCAAATGTTCACTGTGGTCGGTTTCAGATGCTGCAGCTCTTTCATAATTTATAGTTTGAGTTATTGTTTGTTCAGTATTAATTGTCTCCTTGTAAATACAAGCTGGACTGACTGTACATATCCTGACCAAGGAAAATCTAATTTTCCCTTTGTAGTAATCTACACCTGGCTTTTCTGTCTCCGTCCATAATAATATACATTACATAGACTAATTGTTGTCTAAAATTAATGTTTCTTTGTAACATAGAATAGCAAACAATTACATGATCAAAAACATTGGTTTTAGCAAAAAAAAGTGACAGTTTTGAATGTCTGGTATCGCCAGAAAACGTTGTGAACCACTGGCCTATGACATACACCATGTGTATATATATATATATATATATAATATTTCCATCTTCCTATCCAGGGTTATCACATATTAAGGAAACAATGTTACTGAGATCAAACCTTTTCTTGAGCCCAGCTCATTAGTGAGAGGCTGAGCAGCTGTAGTGGGTCATGTTGTAGAATTTCCTCATATTGTGGGCATTGAACTCTTACTCTACTGTAGTTATTTAGTTCCTGCAGTGGGGAATAAGATGACTTTATGTAGCTGATCTTTCTGTTTTCGTAGCAGTAATCTTTTACTTGTGATCTTGTCTGTCTCTGTAATTAGTTTGGACCCAGACTCTGACCCACTTTGCATGCTGCTGCTCATTGATTTCCTGATGCTGCGTTCCAGAGAGTACCAGTCTCTCCTCCAGCTATATCAGGACTGGGAGGTATACTTTACCAACTTTACCGTGTTCATGTGTTTCTGATGTGAATATCCTTCTTCATTTCCCTCTATACTTGTGAGTACGTTAATCTGCCAATGGTACTTTTTTTTTTGTTTTGTTTCATTGTGTTTTTTCCCCCAGGAACACAAGAATTTGTCCCAGCTGCCAAACTTTGCATTCTCCACTGCACTTTGTCATTTCCATCTCAGCCAGCAAGAAGATATGGATCCTGATGAAAGCCAGAAACAGAGACACAAAGCTGATCAGATGCTGCAGAACGCTCTAATCATGTTCCCAGGAGGTTGGCCCATCACAAAAATATCACTGTCACGCTTTACTGGCATTTTAATTGCATCATTTGGACATTTTTAAAATGATTTTTCTCAATTTTTTGTGTCGTCATGAATGTGCTTTTTGCAGTTTTGATGCCTTTACTAGATCTGTGCTCGGTGCAGCCTGATGCCACAGTCTCTTCACATACCTTTTTTGGCCCAAGGAGTCAGATAGGGTAATGTATACTGTCTTTGTCTGCCAGGAAGTTGTACAATTAAGCATTTATTTCCTTTAAAGTAAATGTTGTTATATTAAGGTAGCATGAAAAACTTTAACGCTTTAAGCCTGTGAAACCCTTTACTTACCTATGTTTTCTATCATTGATTCGTTCTCTGTAGGCAGCCTCCAGCTCTGGCTGAACTAACAGCTCTGTACGTGGGGAGGACTTGCAATTTATGGAGGGAGGCAGCAGTAATGCTATGGCTGGAAGAGTGTGTAAAAGAGGTGTTGTGTCAAGTTGATGCCAATAACCCTCTGGTGGAGGACTGCCATAACAAGTAAGCCATAACTTGACCCCTAAGACAGAGGATCATATTTACTTAACATTTAACACTTAACTTTATTTAACAAACTATGACACAGTGGAACATTAGACAGAAAATAAAAGAAAACAAATAAGAACAGTCTGGTCTTATGTCAGTTACAGAAAAAATCTTACAAAGAACTTGATCAGTTACTTAGGGATATATGAAATATCCAACTTTTTATATATACAATGAAGGGATCCCACATTTTATTCAGTTTTCTCAGAGCTTCATCATACACCTAAGCCTTTATAGTTTGGCAAAGTAAAGGACTTCCTTAAGTGTGTATTTGAGGGAAAAGTAGAATATTTTTATTTAAGTAGCATCAGATGCCAAATAAGGATAAGAGGCATGACCCCTTAAAACAAACAACCAAAAAAAAAAGAATGAATGAGACGAGAGATGTTTTAGAAAATACCAAGTGGACATTTGGTGTGACTCATGTATTTTCCCTCACAGCTCTTACTCTAATTATTTTATTGTAGAAGAAAGCAGAGGTACCAGAGTGCACCCAGGAACATCCATCGCCATGTTCTGCTGTCTGAAATCAAAGAAGCCACTTCCAACCTGCCTCTAGTAAGACATGAGCTACAACAAATAAAGACGGATACTCATTGAATCTGCAAATAGTGCAGTATACTGAAAATTTTGTTTCAAGATTTTCCATCAGCCATATATTTGCATAAAATATATTCAGTAATAAAAGTTTTTTTTGTGATTTCTTATATCCCACTTATTGTTATGATCACATACAGACGTTACTCAAAAAGCCTGAGATTAAGTGTGTTTACATTTTTGGGCAGATGAAGCTGATAAAACATAGCATTGGAAGGCATACCCACCTGTGGCTTCACAGTTGAAAACAGTATGATGATCATATGTGTAAAAGTCTCTCTGAGGTTATTCGTTCTCTTTCAAGGACGCCTCTCCAGACTTGTGTTTTTGTTTGAAACCCTCAGGAGGTGACCACTCAGCCAGTGATGGGCTTTGACCCTCTGCCCCCACTTGACTCTGTGATATCATACACTCGACCAGAGAGGTACTGACAACCATTACATTTGTGCACAAGATTCTATCCAATACAAAGTCTTTTTACTCTTGAATGGTATTTGAATGTTAAATTGTGTTCCTTCGTACAGACAGAATGTTGGGGCATCCAATGAGAGCACTTTGTCGTTGTTTTTCCGATCTTTGTTGCCGAACTTCAACCTTCAGGTGAGTTTGTCTGATAAAGCATGAAAGGTCTTAACAATGAAAGGTCTTTACACTGTCTGGTCAAACAGATTTGCATGTATGACGATTAACTATATAGTGATTGTATCTAAAGACAAGCCTTTGTGTTACTGTATTGGCAGAAATATCACTCAAAATGACACTCGTGAAGTATTTATAATAACTTGTTGTTGCTGTGAAATTACAGTCAAATAGAACTGACATGAGGGAAGTTTCTCTAACAACTGTGGACATGTTGACACTGGAGCTGATTTGCTCTAGATTGATCTGTTCTGAAAGTTATCAAATGATGCAATCTCTAATTTACTTTTACTTAATCTGGTTTTGTGCGCTGAGAGAGTGTTGTTTATTTGATTATGTCTATTGAGTTAACAGGCGCAAAAAGTAGTTCTATTTAATGAGTCATAAAAAAAATGAATAGATAGTCATTTAGTAGCAGGATCACCCGGGGCTTTTAAAGGTCAGGGAAAACATGTTAATACACAACCCTGACTAATGAAACATTTCCACCAAAGACTCATGGTTCCCCTAAAGGGATTTTAACTGAAAAAAGCCAAACAGACATATGACCTGGTTACAGTTCATTCTATCCACCATTTCCCACTTTGTCCCTAAAGAGACAAACAACAACATTCATGAGGTGCCAAGTTGTTTGCCATTTGTTTTCTAATTCTCACCCAAAGGAGAAGTCTTATGCTTAAAGTAAATTTTGTTGGAACAGTCAGTTCAGTTAACTTTATGGCAGGGTTTTGTCAGTCTTTAGTATGACCTGCACAGTAAACAAATTCTGTTTTCACATGGAATATACAATGCCATTTCATTCATTCTTACAGAAACAGGTGTGATTGACATAATGCATTTATAGAGCAGTTTCCCTTATGCAATGCACCTTTTTCAGCAGTGTGGTACATTTACAGAAATACTGCACTTAAGTCCATTTTTATACTACTACATCACAGCTGAGAGGCAAATATTGTACATTTGACCCAGTTACATTTATTGGACAGCTTTAGTTACTTTTCCGTTTGTCCAGTGAAAACCATCTGGTTCCAAATGTGTTGATTCTAAAGGTTTGTGACGACCTGAAGTATCAAGCATTCTTTCATAGGTTAAGAAATATCTCTCCTTCCTGAAGCTAAATGAAGTCTGAGAAACCCTCTAGGTGAAAATGCAAGGCCATGAAGCTCAGAACAGGCCTTTTTTTTTTTTTTTTTTTTTTAAATCTCATTAAAAATTGACCTTTTAGAAAAGTCACAAGATGCTACTAAACTGATGTATAATAATCTTACAGAATATGATCCATTACTGTAAACTACCAATCGCATATAAATGAGTTCAAATGAGCTCAACCATAATAAAATAGAATAAGCACATTAATACAGCAATGAAATAAATAAATACATATAACTTATATAGTAAAACACTAGGAGGGACAGTTTTAGTGCACAGTGAGTACTTTGCATAGATTTTTCTGAAAATACTTACACATGACAGTAAGGTTTTGAATGTAGAATGAGTAGTCGTTTCACATTGGTCTATTAGTACTTATAGGGGAATAAAGGACATGCTCCACTTTGATTAAAATGTCATTTATTAAATGTCTAATAATAAAACCAACACTACAACAACAACTACTACTACTACTACTTATAATAATAATAATAATAACAATAATAATAATTTGAGTATCAGCATGACCTAATGTTGGCGATGGGGTAAAGTGCTTCCGTTATTCTGTGGTTCATGTTGTCCTCAGTAACAAATGAGTGTTTGCTCTCTCTCCTCATTTTCTCTACATTATTTGCTTAGCTGTTGCTACCACAGAATGGACTGTAGTTGGTCCTAGACTGTGCTACAGGTGACAAGTATACTTAAAAAGCATATTGCTAAAATCACATTTAGAGTGCTTTAACTGGGACAGAGACATGTACTTGAATTTGATGTATTTGTTTCAGATGATAGAAATTTACACCTATTAAAGGCCTATTTGTGGTCAGTTATTATGCCACATAGGTCAGTGTACAGAACAATCAGTCCCAGAGACTGTTCACTGATTAGCGGCTTGTGTAAATACTTGTGTTTCTTAGCAAAACGCATAACAGTAGTACAGTTCATTGCAATACTGTTATCTAATGGACTGTCATTACATGTGGACAATATAAATAAATGATCAGAAATGTATCTTGCTGGGAAAATGTTAAAACGGCTTTAATAATCTAGAAACAAATGGCAGCCTGAAATGGCCTGTGGGGAATAATTTAAAGAGATAAAAGGTCTGTTTTGGTCCTTAGAGGATGGTGCTGGGCTGAGACTAAGCACAGAACAAGTCTGGTTTGTATCCCAACAAGTATGCTGACAGTTTTATGACAACTGCGGTACATAATATATGACAGAATGTACTAGAGGTTTATAAAAGTGATGCATAGATTGTCGGGGGAGAATTCTGCTTTGTTCCACAACCAGTCTTTCAGCTGTTAAATGTACAGAATTCACAAAGTCTAACATTTCTGATTTCTTTGCTCAACTGACACCACGTGATGCAGAAGTAACGAAACATCTTCAAATATACATGTTCAATTTTAAATAGAGGGGCCCAAGGCATGTTCCATCAGGACCGCTCTGTCCCTCCTGATAATGTTATCCACTTATAGAGAGGAAGAGATATACTATAGATAAAAAAAGAAATATGGTTATGACGAGGGAAGATGCACTGGCAAGTTCTCCTTTTTAACTGTTGAAACAAAGTTACATATCAGAAACAATATTATATGATACTTGAACAAATAACACAACCCCATATTTGTGATAAACTCATTTTTTATTTAGTACACTGGATAAGGTTCTGTATGTCACATTTATTACCCCACCCCCCCCGAAGGGGAAGAAAGCGATATAGTTTTTGGTTTGGTTTGTTTGTTTGTTGGCAGCAAAACTATTGGTTGAATTCCTAACACATTGAGTTTATGCCAGTGGCCCAGAATAGATCTGATTACATTTTGTGAACAGTAGGTCAACGTTCAAATTATTTATGAATTTAAAAAAAAAAGTGTTGCCAGGCACAACAAACCCCACCCCTCGCAAATGTTTTAGCTGATTTGCCCTATCTCTTATCATTGCAAAAACACATTTTTGGTGACCTTGACCTTTGACCTACATTCACCAAAATTTAATGGGATCTATTCTGGAGCAGCTCGCACCTTTCTTAAAAATTTCATATAAATTGGTCCAGTAGTTTTTGCGTAAAGTTGTTGACAAACAAACACACAAACAAACAAAAAAAAAGAACCAATAGATTGCCAGTGACCCAGAATAGATATCATTACGTTTTGGGAAAAGTAGGTCAAAGTTCAAATATTTTATGAATTTTTAAAATCTTTTTTTCTTCTCATTTATTTATAATGGCTGAAATGTGTCTATGCTGACATCAGCACACAAATAGACATGATGACATCAGCTGGATCGATGCCAAAATAAGCTACAATTCATGTGAGGGGCGGGGTTTGTTTTGCCTGGCGACACTTGTTGTGTATACCCTGTGTTTATTGTCACCATTCTGAATTTAGATGTTATTTAAGAACACTAAGTTCCAGCGTTTAATGTGATTGTGTGACCAGTGTGTACTACAGTTTAAGAAAAATCTAAATACAGAATACCTCAAGGTTTTAGGAGTTTGTCTTAAATGATGTTTGTTTATTTGTTTCAGGGCGAACCGAGGCAGGAGGATGATATGGAAGTAGCTCGAGCTGGTCAGGAGTTGAACCAGGAAGTGAATCGTCTGATGGTGGCAATGAGAGACATGTTGGCCAATATCAGGTTTCAGGAACCCCCACGGGAGGACAACCCCTACAGGGATGAAGAGGAGTGGGACTGAGAGCAAAGGACTGATACGGGATGACGATGAATGAAACTAAAATAAACATGAAATCATGAACTCCAGTAAAATCTAATATTTAATTGTGTTAATAATTATTCAGAAGAAATGGAACGGCAGCAGATGTGTTTTTAACTGTTGTAATTTCAACCACCTGAACTGAAAAGGAGACATACAGTAGCATGGGCCTCGTTTACTTCCCTGGCCTTATCCAGGGCCAGTCCTCACCTCTGTTTTTGTGACATTAATTAAACAAAAACACTCTGATCCATCATGACACATATAAACAGTGTCCTCTGTGCTAATATGTTGGATAGTGTTTAGTCAGAGTTAAACTTTTCGCCAGTTTACCGTCTCAACCGATTGTATTCAGAGTGGGACTACCACAAAGAGGTTACTATTTTTATATTTATATCTCTCTCAAACACCAAAATAAAAGCATGACAATTTTGCAGCTTAAAACTAACTAATTCACAATAAGTCAAAGTCATTGTAACTCTCAATAGTAAAAAAAAAAAAGTGATTACATTGAAGGAAACATATTGTAATCGGCATTAAAATTTCTGCATCATTTGTACTCAGGTTTTGTTTTACATCCGACCCATTTTCAATCTGTAAACAGTTTGTTTTTCACAGAAGCAGATTTGTCATTTATTTTTAATGCCGCTAAACATAATCTGTCGTGAGAGATACCCTTTTTCCAGAGTAAATATGTAACAAGATGCTGTTTCCATAAGTGATTTGCACATATTCTATCGTGATGTGAAAATACACAAGTAAAGCTCAGTCCAAAAAAAAAATTTTTTTGTTAATAATAGCTCATTTTTACTTCCTGTTGTGTTTGTCTTCATGCAATAACAATACATTTCCTCAGCAATAGGGTGTTAAACACGTGTTTTGCTAATAAACATCCCACAAGTTGCACTAGAACAGCAAGAAAAGATGTTTTTTGTAGGTTTTCCTCTTGAGAGATAGTTGAAAGTGACTGAATGCATCTGGAAATGAATTGTGTTCTCAGAAAAGCTTTTATATCAGATTCTTTTATTTTTCTGGCTTCCTGTTTAATCTATGACATTTCTAGCCTTTACTAAGTCTATAGTATCTCAAAGTGTTTTCTAGTCTTTCTTGACAAATTCTTTGTGCACATCCTAGTTGTCGTTTCTGTCAATGTCATTATTTCATTAGTGAAAATCTGATCACGTTTTGCTGTTACAATGTTTTATCTTACCAGTACAGCAGGGTGTCTGTGATTTTACGGCACCGTTTGGTTTTGCTTCTTCAGTCTGCGTTGACTTTGAAAGATCTGATTTAGTGTAATTTACTTCACCCACATTGACAGTTCATACTTTACATTGTCCTCAATTTTCCCAGAAGTCTGCTGCTTTCCATCAAGTTATTTTAAGTGTAAAAGAATTATCAGGGTTTTTTTTTTTTTTTTAACTTAATATTTACCGATTATATTATTTCACTCAGATGGCAATGAACTGGCTTATAAATAACAGATTTTCTAGACCACAAACCTGAGGATATAACTTATCCTTTAGTACCAGGTTTACAAATGATGTACGACTTTTTGCATCACTTGTTATTATCCTCCATTTCCCAGTTGTTAATGTTTATGTACCTGGGTTTATCCATCATAACAGTATCTCCTGTCTGACAGTCTGCTAAGCTGTCTTTATTACCATGCTGTTTTTTTAATCGGGCAGATAAGGCTGAATAGGCATGATCTGTCCACGTGCCTTAAATTTTCAGGATCCCCCCCCCCCATTTTTTATAGTTATTTTTCCATCATGATTAAGTCAATACACCAGCTGAGGACATGAATTGTGAACATCTGCCTCCACACTTGCATAAGCTGTAGCTGCCCATACACTATACTCGTTTAGCCACATGATTATACAGTGTGACTGAGTTCGACGGTCAAATGATGTCAGTGTTTGCAATCCACCTGGGGCTATGGCTGAGGTTGTGAGACGTTTTCATGTGATCCGTTGGGAGTATAGAAAGGCTTTCATATCAGTGCCTCCTAGGATGCTTGGTGTGGGTTCAAGGCCTGTGTGATATGATTTTTAGCTGCGTTGTTAAAAATCTCAGCTGTTTCGGTAACTCACTGCAGAAAAATAAACCCTGCAAATCCAAACCGCCACAGTCGCACCAATGCCACACATAAAACAAAGTCAGGGACAATGTGTGGTTTCAAGACACATAATGCATCTTTATGTGTTCATGCTTAGCACCCACACTAGAGTCAGTCTAAATGGGATTTATGCTATGCATTTATTAGCACCTAATTATTACCCTGACCCCCAAACGGGAGGCAAGGGGTATTGTTTTTGATTTGGTTTGTTTATTAATGCTCTAGCGGCAAAACTATTAGTTAAATTCATACCATACTAGGTTTATAGATGGCCAGTGACACAGAATAGATCCGATTGCATTTTGGGAAAAGTAGGTCAAAGTTCAAATTTTTCATGAATTTTCAAACTCTTTGTTTTTCCTCATATAATGGGCAACATGTCAAATGTCTGTAGCAGCAAAACTATTGGTTGAATTCCTACCATATTGGGTTTATAGAGTGCCAGTGACCCAGAATAGATCTGATTGCATTTTGGGAAAAATGAATGAATTTTTAAAACCTTTTTTTTCCTCCCATTTACTTAAAATGGGCCAAATTGTGTCTTTAAAAACATCAAATTTGTTTCAATATATGTCCATAATGGCACATATATAGAGGCCATTGATAGGCTGAAATCAGCACATGCATAGACATGATGACATCAGCTGGATCGATGCCAAAGTAAGTTAGAATATGTGCGAGGGGCGGGGCTTGTTGTGCCTGGAACCACTTGTGTTGTATTTAATTTTCTCTGTGACTTGTGTTTAAAATCAGTGTCAAACAGATCTAGTGTTACAAAACTGCTTTGGTGAAAAATCACATCTCCTTTTTTTCTTTTTTTTTCACACAGACTTGGTGGAAACTCATAAATTGGTTAAAATAATGTTAAAAGCAAAAGTTTTAAGCCATTGACTCACACACATACTGACAAACCTTTGTGTTTTCTGTTAGTACTACTCACATGTTTAGTCTCTTATTTGCATACTTTATTCTCTTATTTCATAGTTCTAAATTAAAGTTCTCTGGACATCAGCATGGATACTTGCTTCAAATACTAACATCTCATAACATTGATTTTCAGGTTATTTATAAAGTGGGGGAAATCTTTATAAGTTGCAACACACAACTTAAAATACTTCTTTAAATCTTTAGTAAAATAAATCCATTTAAAAAATCATTCCACTATTTGACTTAATTTCTTTACTTTCAAACATTTACCTCTATTTTAACATTTTACATTATTGTCTTGCCCATAAAGTTGTCAGAATTTAGTTTTCAGGCAAAATTGCTCTTTTTTATTCTTATTTATACACATCAGTGATCACTTTTGACCAGGTACAATTATTACATACTAAGACCCACTTACTTATAAATCCCATTGTCGCAATCATTTTATGGGACGAAGGAAAAATATTTTATTCCAACTGTATGGACGTATGTTAACACACTGACAGATGTGTATATTTTATACATAATGAGATAAAAAACTGTATCAAGCTGAACAATTTTCAGATGTTCAAGCTACAGCGTGATTTCTGAAGTTTTTCTGCAGATCATTAATGGAGCAAACATAGCGAATTTTCAGATGGCTCTGTTTTTCATGAGTAAAAGGTATTTTTATTTCTTTATTTTTCGCATTACTCTGAGCCCGTAAACTGCTGAAGGGATCCAAGTGACCCCAGTGACATCCCAGATCCGTCTCAGCTGCACACATCATGTTGTTGTAAACGACCAGAGGATTGTAAGGAAACAAATTCCAGTCTGATATTAGAGGTTGATCTGGGTTCGTGATGAACTGCTCATTTGAGATTTCAAAATCAGGTGTAAAATTTAGGGTCAGTTAGGTAACATTTTCAAAGATGTTATTAGGAAGGTCTGCATGTCTACTTGGTTTGTGCTGATTTTTGTAGCATAAGAATACACGGTGTTCTTTTATACCTTTTTATGAGCCCTGACCATGCTGTCTACATACTGTATTAGTTCAAATGAATAGCATTGTATTGACTAAAATTAAACCAACTTAAAAGTGACTGAACTTAAGACTTTAACATAACTCAAATAACCACTAGATGCACCATGGGTTTGTGGTTTACACAATCAAAAAAAAAACATAATGTCCATATTCATAGATGTATTTCAGGTGTTTTATTTTCAGGTTTTGCAGGTAAACAACAATTTAGGATTTTAAGGCCTCCTTGCTGCTTTTCCTGCTCATGCTGACTGACCGACTGACTGGTAAAAAAAAAAAGCAAAAAAAAAAAACCATAGGCCCACCCAAGGTGCATGCTGGTCTGCCTTGGTGCTGCTTATACCTACAGTCTAAAAAATAATAAAAACAAAATAAATGGTGCTAAATACTGAAGAATGAAAGTAACCATGAAAATACAAAGCATTATTCTAAATATTAAACAAAGGTAAACAATCAAAAATAAACAATTACCAAAACTACAAAATTAGTAAACAAATAAAGAAAAAAAATTTACTTTGAACAAAAAATTAAATAGACAAATAGCTCCTACAAGCATCTTCATTAAATTTCCCACTAATATTGAAACAGAGTTTCAATATCCCTCTGGTTTAAAAATGGGCAGCAAACATATCTGAAATAAGAATGACCTCTGGTCCAAATGTTCTGTGCAACATTAACTTCAGTGTTTGTGTTTTTAAATTATATATGTATCCCTTCAAAACATTCATGACATTCACAATACACAATTGAATAACACAAAAGGATTTTCAGAATTCCATAGTAGTGGTATTGATGTATAGGACGAAGTGAATTTGCTGAGGTTAATGTCAAAGTGAGAATAAGGCATTCTATAATGCACCAATAATGCACCAGCTTTTCTTCTGTGGACACAACATTCATTTTGCAAAATGTGCCGTCATGAATTGAACTGTGTGCATATCTAATTCTAATTTCCTTTAAGTATTTCAGATCATATAAGTTTCTAAGTAAATCAGAACATGCGTAATGAGATCTGTCCTAACAATAGTGTCTGTAGATAACAAGCCGAGACATTCCACAGACTTGTACGTCAGTGACTGAGATCCATTCCTTATTGCATATTGTCTTTTATATATATTCCAACTGAAATGATAATGTTTTTGTTGCATATCATCACACTAATGCTGGTTTCAGAGTTTTCAGGATAGTCCTACCAATTACAAATGTTTTATTGGCATATAATTTTATTTGTGAAATTCTGAATAAAGCTGGTCACATGATGCACATATAATCATATCAGTTCATGACATCTTTAGGCTTTCAAGGAAATGACTTTAAAAACTAAACATTATTGTCATTTGGCCACTGACTGTTACTGTGAATAGTACACACACTACAAGGATGTACATTTGTCTTCTAAATTTTGCTTAACTATGAATATGCTGGTGCTACTTTTTCATGTTTTGACTTTAGTATATGTCCCGAATAGTAAATTCATCCCAGAGTATCTGTGGAATATGCTTTTAATTTATGAAGGATATGGGGTCTATAGACACTGAAGTGACCTTAAGTGAGCATCAAGAAGCTGTAAAATACCCAAATAATTCTTGTTACTTGACACACAGTAAATAAATGATGGACAAGATCATGAAAATATAAGAAAGTTTCATGAGAACCAAAGTAAGATGTTTTCAGGAAAAGCTTTTTCATGAGGATCATTAAGTTTAAAAAAAGACAAATCATCTGAATATGTGGCTACATTTCATTATATAATATCAATTTATTTATTTTCATTTTCGAAAAATAAAACAAAAATACTGTGTTCCTTTCAGTGGTCCTCCATTACAGAAAAAGAGCTGGTTTTGGGTAAATGCTGTGACTTTGAACTCGTTTGTGATATGGTGGTTTACCGCTCTGCAATAAACTGGTTTTCTTTTAAAAACTCTCCCTGAAACATAGTATCAATTAAATTAAGCATTACAGTTCTGTGGGAACTTTGGTACAGTTGATCTTGAAATAATAATAATAATAATAATGTAATAATAATAAAAATGGTTTGCACATCATGATCTGAGGAAAAATGTACCATTGATCAGGGATAGAGATGGAAACTGAATAGTGACTGTGGTGCGTAAAAGTGCTTTTGGACAGAATATGGTATTTTAAGAAGAAGTAGGTTTGTGAAATATTCGTGAATTCGTGTTGAAGAGTTCAAACATTAGTACAATGAGGAAAATGTATGACTGTCTTTTTTTAACCACTTATCAGACCCAGATGAGCCACAGCCCACATGCGCTTTGCGTGAGAGGAGGAGTTGCGCTTCAGAGAGTCAAGCCACATCTCCGCTTCCCGAGGACGCGGAGACAATTTGTTCACTTCCAACATGATGGTCAGAGTAGTCGGATCCCAGGGAACTGCAGGACAGACGCCTGTTTTGAGTTTTTACAAAAAACACTGAAAACCTCTGATGGAAAGAAAGCGTTTTTGGATTTCTGTCTTGGAGAACCTTCATCCATCAGGCAGAAGGAAAATGATGCCAACTTTTGACAGCGTTGCGTTAATGTGACTGAGTCCAGCAGTTGAGAAGCAGGACATCCATTTAATCACTGAAAACAACACCAACGATTTAGAGTAAGAAGCGTTTTGGAGTTTTGGATGTGGACTGTGGGTGTGGATGCGTTAGTGATCTGTTTTACCTGACTGAGGAGCGGACACTGAAGCATCTCCAAAGCTTGAGTAAAACTTCTCTTAATTTTTACTCAACAAGCTGCTCTATTCTAATCAAAATGGCCAACACATCCTATTATCCCACAATCCTCCATGTTGATTTCAACTCTCTAGATGAGTACATGGATGATAACGAAACCAACTCTACCACTGGAGACCGAAATTATCTGGGCTGTGTTCAGATCAACATCCCCCAGGAGCTCTTCCTGGCGCTCGGACTGATCAGCCTGGTGGAGAACATCCTGGTTGTTATGGCTATCTTCAAGAACCGCAATCTACACTCACCAATGTACTACTTCATCTGCTGCCTGGCTGTGTCCGACATGCTGGTCAGTGTGAGCAACGTGGTGGAGACAATATTCATGCTTCTCAACGACCAAGGCCTACTGGACGTGCACCCGGGGATGCTGCGCCACCTGGACAACGTCATCGACGTGATGATCTGCAGCTCCGTGGTGTCGTCCCTCTCCTTCCTGTGCACAATCGCTGCAGATCGCTACATCACCATCTTTTACGCACTCCGTTACCACAGCATCATGACCACGCAGCGCGCCGTGGCCATTATAGTGGTTGTGTGGCTGGCCAGCATCATCTCCAGCACCCTTTTCATCGTGTATCACACGGACAATGCAGTTATTGTGTGTCTCGTTACCTTCTTCTGCATAACCCTGGTGTTTAACGCGGTGCTATACCTGCACATGTTCCTCCTTGCGCATGTGCATTCCCGGCGCATCATGGCTTTCCACAAAAACAGGCGTCCGTCCACAAGCATGAAAGGAGCGATTACCCTGACCATCCTGCTGGGGGTCTTCATTTTATGCTGGGGCCCTTTCTTCCTCCACCTCATTCTCATCCTCACTTGTCCCACCAGCCCGTTCTGCAACTGTTTCTTCAGAAACTTCAATCTGTTTCTTATTCTCATCATCTGTAACTCGCTCATCGACCCAGTCATCTACGCGTACAGGAGCCAGGAGCTGCGTAAAACCCTGCAGGAGCTGGTTCTGTGTTGCTGGTGCTTTGGCCTGTGACATCGTGCACATTCAGGAAGAAAACGAGAGCAAATTGCGTTAAATGCAGTGCAGGCTGTCTCTTCTTCCTGAATGTACATTATGTCAGAAGCTTAAGTGCGCGGTGCTGATAAAGTCTTCCACTGGAGAGCGATGTCCATGCGCCAGACTGTCCACATCAGACCCAGACTTCCAGAGAGAACTTGAGTTTGATGTTCACCTTGACCTGTTGTTGCAGTGGGCTGGTGCGCCTCAGTGTGCGCGGTGAAATATGTGGAGTTCATCCAGTAAAAACTCTAAACCAACAGAGAATCCATAACTAAGTCAGTCGTGTCTACGAAGTATCCAGATTGTATGTGTTCTGGTGTTTTAGCCTCTTGGATGATTCATTCTCTATCTGTGTTTAAAAACTACTGATAAACATATATATAAACACAAATGTACAAATCAAGCCGGTCGCACAGATTGTAAATATGTCTTATAGTATTTCATTCACTGCCTCATTAAACTAGAAAGAACTTGAAATGACCATATGTTGTGTACCTGGCTGTGATGTATTCAGTTTACAGTGTAGGCCACATGACAACATATCATTCTGGCTCTGTTTTTGTCTTCATACTTGCTCTTTCAAGAATCTTAAAAAATTTCTGTATGTTGAATATTTCTTTTGGGGAGGCGTGTATTTGATGGTGCTGCAGGATTTGAAGATTGTATTTTTGTATAATATGATTGATTTCCAAGTTTTCAAGTCAGTTGAATCACAGAACAGATGTGAATCTATAACCTAAGAAATAAGAATAATAGTGAAATTAATGGTGCATCATCATCGCTTGAAATGCAAGAAACTGAAAAAGCTGCAAATGTATGATAGGAGTTTAATTCCCCACACCACCCTGATTTTACTGTCAAGAAATATGTGCATATAATAAATGAATTATAATTCAAGAAACGCATGGACAAAATCACACGAATGGTCTCTAAAGGCCCTGATAGGAAAAGTAGACTGAGATTAAGTGGTCAATGAAACAGAGCAGGGTTACCTTTGATCAAGTTATGTGAGTTTTTAAACTATGAAATGTATTGCAAGACATGCGTACAGTATAGAATATATTTTGTTCTTTATGTAGTCCAATGGACTTAACAAACTGAAAAAAAAACCTACTAATGTAACTCACAAACCATCACAAAATAATATGCATTAATGTGAAACTGCAAACAAAGAGTAACAGTCATTTCACTAATCATTTTCATTCTCAAATCCAGCCTCTGAACAGGCTCCACTTACAGCTGTGAATGAGGGTCACTTTGGGTTAGTTTCTTAGAATCACTGGTCCTATGACCAGTCTGCCTGCCAAAATAGAACCAACCACACTTCACTGTTTTGAGATGATCGGCACCATTAATTGTGGGAAGTCACTATTTGGGTGATGTTAAAAATAATTTCACTTGCACATTCTCATGTGTGAACAGTGCTCAACAGTGTATTTGCAGCTGAGTGCAATACAATAGAATATATTACTGAGACTACACTACGGTTATGATGGACATGTCTCCATTTTTCTTTTTTTTTATACATTTGGTTCTTTGAACCATGTTCATTCATCTCTTAAATTTTCTCCTATTTTTACATATTGTATTGTGTTTTGTTTTATTACTGTGTGTGTTTAGAAGATTGGAAATATAAAATAAGTTTCCTCTTCATACATTTTTGATAATAAGATGCTGAGGTAGTTGATGATGGGTTTAGTGCTTTAGTATATAAAGTAAATATAACCCAATACAAAATGTAAATGCTGAGGTTTTTGTAGAAACTGCATCTACTGTTGTCTGTGTAAGTTCTCTTTTGTCCAGGTCATAGTTCTTCTGGATTGAAATGGAGTGAAACAAGTCCAGTTGAACCTAGAAGAACTACCAAGAATGCATCCAATGTTGACTTGAAACTGGACAGAGTATGTGATAGTTCTTGAATCACAGGTTATAGAGCAGTATATGGGAACAGATTATGATAAATGTAATCACTGAAATTGTTTACATGCTGTCAGTGTGTCTGCAATAAAGAAGAAAAATAAAACAAAACAGTCAATAAATGATAATCAAAATATTATCCAGTTACACTTCTTCTGGGTTTGATTTTTTCTTTTTACTTAAAAATCCTCACATCTGTTATTCTCTCATTCATTCTCATTATTGCCAAACATTTCTCCACACTTCATTTTAGTTTTGTGTCTGCATGTCTTGTTTGCACATGGTTTTATCATTTTACGACTGAAATCATGCAAAACTAAATTTTACTTAATGTCTCTTGACATGGCATTTAGTAACGATCTCTAAGACGAATGGCCACCATATTATCTGCAGACGATAAACTAAGACAGATAATAAAACTCAACACTTTTACATGCGACATTAAAATATTTTCCATCCCACTTGAAAAAAAGGAGATAAAAGATGAAAGGACAGAGGGACTATTGATTTATAAAACAAGAGAGACAGTTTTTAAATGCTCTGTTTTTAAACTCATGATCAAATTCAGCTCTGCAAATAGAAGCTCTGAGGGGAGGGGAATTTCCAACTCGAACAAACAGAAGTCCCTACCCTGTCCTCAAGCAATAAGTTAAAAATCTTAATTGTGTCAATTTAATCCCATAAATTATTGGTCTTATTATAGGTCATCCACACAAGCATCACTTGGGAAAAATGGAGAAAAGACCAAGAGGGCATAAATCAACCAATAAAGTGGTTGAATTTCTATTTTTTTTGCAGAGTTAACCTCACAATTGGTTACAAAGAGCATACAAACCTAATATTAGCAACATATTTGCTGCAAGAAATCTCCCTTAAAGCATGTTCAAAGTTTGACCTTTATACACAATATCCTTGTTACATTTCTTTCATTTCTATGAAGAAAGATGCATCTAAGAAATGCCGTCCTGACTTTCATTAGGAAACATAGCACACTTCACTGTTTCTATAGATTTAATATAGAAGCTCAGATGACACTAGTATCATATGACGGAATTAAAACATTTAGCAAGTTTTCCACTGGGGATGTTGGGCTAATCTCTATCCATGCTTTATGAGTAAAATCCAAATTTAATAGAACTGCTCCTATTAAGGGATGGCTATGTGAAAGGTGAGGTGTCCTCTGTGCTTGTACAAAGTAACAAGGTATTAGAAATGGCTTCTACAAGTTTTATTAGTATCACTGAAGTCATGACGAAAACATTTTTTAAACAAATAACATTAATCGGGAATTCTTATTGTCTTTTTAGCCTCGCCATTGTTTTTGGTTGGGTTTTTATACCCCGCCCCCCCCAAAGGGGTGGTGAGGGTATTGTGACTGGTTCAGGTTTTTTTTTTGTCTGTTTGTTTGTCAGCAACTTTACGCAAAAACGACTGGACCAATTTCCATGAAATTTTCAGGAAAGGTGCGAGGTGATCCACAATAGATCCCATTAAATTTTGGTGAATATAGGTCAAAGGTTAATGACAGTTAATGACAACAAACCACCTATAAGCCCCAAAGGTGGACATTATTTCCAATACGTCTAGAAAAAATGCCTGACTTTAGATTAGATTGATGTAAAGGGATAAATAACTGAATAATAAATTTACAAAGACTGGTCAGAAGAAAAAGTCCCACACTCACTGTGGCTTGTTTCAGTTAGATTATGCAATGTCACAACATTTGTTTCCACAATTTTATGGACTCGTAAAGTTGCTGAACCGAGACATGACCAACTGAAGCAACCCCAGATCCTAATGCTGGCCCCACAGACTTGTACTGTAGGCACTAGGCATGATGGGTAATCCCTTCATCCACCTATCTTGTCCCTTTGATGCACCATCACTCTGGAGCAGGGTCAGTCTGGACTCATCGGACCACACGACCTTTTCCCTTTGAAACTAAGTCCAATCTTTATGTTCTCCAGTAAAGATTGTTTACGTAGGCTTGTTTAAAAATGAGAAACTGCTCACCACATAAGTTAAAGTTAAATAAGGTGAAACATAATCACTGCAGTAATTATCCAAAGGAAGGTTCTTGTCTAATTGCTCAGTTAAATCTATGTGGTGAATTCTCCTTTACTTTGTGAGTAGGGTGTACTGGTTGTGACCATGATGACATGTAAAAACAATATATAGTTAATGTGTTTATAGATTTTTTTCAGTTTCCACTCTATTTTACATTCTATGTGTCTATGTATCATTCTAAGTTAGTCTCATGTTCTCTACTGTTGAAGAAAGTACAAAACAATACCAGCCTTCACCCTTTTGAATAAATACGAACCGTTTAGTTTCACAAAAGCCTTGCTGTAGATTTGACATTATCCTGCTGAGACAGGTAGTTATGAGTGATAATATCACATAAGAATAAATAATTTCTGAGTGAAGTTACTTATACTTACCATTCCTTTCTATACAATAACATACCTTCTGAATGTAGATGTTTATACCTCCTGTTTAATATAATTATGGAAGCATGCCTCTTGCTTGGTTACATACAGCTATAAATATGATCGGCACAGTTTTCTTTTTGTCAGAAATGGATATTTCTGTTGTGAGGTTGGTCACATGCTTCTGCAAAGCACAGAGTTGTTAATAGATTCAGCACAAAGGGTCTGTGTTCTTTGCCCACCCTCATTATGGTGAGAAACATAATTTCTCTATTTCATTAAACAAGAGGAAATGAAATTGCCAAATTTATATGTATATCTGTATTTCCATTACTATTTGTTATTTGGGTATGTTTTATATTTAATAGTGCTGTGTGTATAGTTGTGATGACTGAAATATTTTTGCTGCACCATGATAATTAGTAATACACTAATTACTCTCACAAGACAGACGGTCCAAACAGAGATTGATGAAGCTGCTGACATTTGTCTGTGGGAAGATTTTTTTTTTTGCCCAGATTCCAAACCAGTCTTGAGATACAAATCTGATGAGTTGGATTAGAGACAGTTGCACAGCTTTACTTTGACACAAGACACTATTAAGAATAATTTCCTCTCCTCTGTCACATGCTCTATAGGCAGTTTTTTCAGCGAGCTTATATCGTATTTTGTCATGTATATTAACTTTATGTCCTGTGGAGAAAAAAATATGTGCAAGCTGCCGTCACTGAATTGCTTTGATAGACCAGATCATCAGCTGCTCTACTTTCACAGTGATAATAAATGATATAGACCATTATAGTGACATGTTAAACTTCAACAACAGCTTGTTAGTTTCATTTACCCTGCCCCCTGAAGGGGAGGCAAGGGGTAGTTGTTTGTTTGTTTGTTTGTTTGTTTGTTTGTTTGTTTGTTTGTTTGTTTGTTTGTT
>JAPTYQ010113756.1:0-23282 GCA_029814465.1 Ostorhinchus cyanosoma
ATCTATCTATCTATCTATCTATCTATCTATCTATCTATCTATCTATCTATCTATCTATCTATCTATCTCTGTCCATCCATCCATGTTCTTTGTTCTCTGTAGGAGCGTACGTTTCATTCGGACTCTTCTGATACCACAGTGCAGGAGGAAATGTCTCTCTTAGGCAGATTTCACATGGGGCAGATAAGAGAGAAGAGTGTGTGTGTAATAACTCACAGAGGGAGATAATAAGTGGGTGAGAATGGGAGAGGAGTGATGTGATGGGGGAGGGAATCACGGTGAGAAAGGCTGAGGGGTAAAAAGGAAGCAGGAGTTAGGACCGGAGAGTAGGTAGATGATTAGAGGGGGGGGTGAATAATCAAAATCCTGTGATACAAAAGTGTCACATGCTACAGAGAGCAAATGGGGCACAGAGAAAAGAAAGCGCCTACCATGACTCATCAGTCTGATTTCAGTTTGGCTTATTGCACACTTAGCAGTGAGAGAGCGTGAGTTGTGTTGACCCATGAAACG
The DNA here is from genome assembly GCA_029814465.1 of Ostorhinchus cyanosoma. NCBI lineage: Eukaryota > Metazoa > Chordata > Actinopteri > Kurtiformes > Apogonidae > Ostorhinchus > Ostorhinchus cyanosoma. The sequence continues at coordinate 514 of JAPTYQ010113756.1, forward strand.
ATGTTGACATTAAACTTTAAGTAGGGTCAGCTGAATGTCAAGTACAGCAGTTTTATTTCAAGTTTAGGGAATCCAGTATAATCAGTGCAAAATTTATTAAAATGAAAATACGCAATAGACATCTGGTCTATAAAGCTGCTGTGATACACATTTTGGAATTTCTGTGTTTCTGCCTGTGTCCCTCCTGGTCTCTGTCTCTGTATAGTGTCTCCTGTCTGGACGTTCTGTGAGACAGACATATATTCAGTTAAAGAAGAGAATGGGACTTTGTGGCTGACTCCAGAGATCAAAACCACCGACGTCTGCAGTCGCCATTTGATTTGTTCCAAGTGACTGCAGTCTGTTTCAGTTTCCGGCTGCTGGAGACATCTTGTCTTTCTTCGTGACATGTCCCGGAATTTATAAGTCCATTTCGTCTCACATCGTTGGGAGCAAATTGTGTTTGTCCTCTTTTACTTGGTGCCAGTATCATTTGTGGTTCTCAAGATGTGAGCTATTTCAGTTGCAGTACTGAGAAGTAGGATGGGTGTAATGTTGTAAGTGGCCACTAGATGGTGTCATTGCTCCACTTGGGTGGGGTCCGATGTGGGACAAACAGAGGTGGAGATGTCCAATTAACAAAAAAGTGGATACTGCATATAATGAGTTCATAAAGGTATTTACTGAATAATAAGGACAGATCATATTTGTGTGTGTGTGTGTTTATATTTACATGTCTGTTTGTGTGTGAAAAAGAGCTTTTTGTGACAGTTAAGGTTATCTTGTATCACTGGGTGGCTTGGAAAGTGTGTTTGAATGTATGTGTGGTTTTGGGGAATGGGGATATGAAGCAGCTGTTTAAATGCTTTGTACAGTTATTGTTGTTGTGTGTGTGCATGTGTATGTGTACACACACACACTTGCATGTGTGTGTGGTATATGGTGTCATCACTTGGGCTGTGTTGTGGTAGACTCTCGGCTCCACACACCAGGCAAGTCTGTAATTACTCAAGCCAACGCTCATACACACTGTAAGCTTGTAGAGTCTGTGGCCCTCTCTTTCTCGTTCTCTCTCTCTTAAACTCTTCCTCAGTGTGGTCCCAGCTCTGGTTTGGCTACGAGATCTGTCTCCTGTGTTTTGGAATGTGTCGGTGCTTCTAGCCAATTCACCCTCATGCTTATGCTTCACTGGCAGCGTGCACACACGCACACACACACATACATACACGCACGCACACCCAAGGTATAATAACGTATTTGCTTCTGTGACCGACTTGACCCAACCAACAAGCCCATTACAAATGCCTCCGTTTAGCTGCACACATTTAAACAGTGAGCTAACACATACCAGACAGGTTTTGAAATTGTCCTGTCAGCATTGTGTACTGTTTTGTGTGTGCAAACTTAAACCAGCTGTTAGTCCACTCCAGCCACACCTGGGATAGCAGATGGCTGCCTGCAGCCTCTTCGACCTCTGACCTCCTAACCTTGATATTCATTCAGACAAGACTTGCGCACATCCGTTCTGTCATCCTCCCACACAAACACCCAATCTAAGAGATGCACTCTCCTTCTTTTGAATCCTTGATTCTGCAGGTAGACATGTCAGTGCTGGTGCTTCTGTGCTCCTGCTGGTCACGTGTGACTGTGACAGTGTTTCTCTGAAGCTCCTGCCAGCTGCCGTCACAGAACAAGAGGCTAAGCCACATCTCTAACCAGTTCGAGAGCCTCCTATCTCTGCTCACACAGACTGGGTTACTGGGTGCACACACATAAACCCTAACAAACACACTAGCTGACTGATTGCGAACAATATACACTACTACAAACTGTGCACGCAGTCTGTTCATGTTTATTTCCTTTAACCATTTCCCTCTCTCTCTTACACAAACACACACACACACACACACACACACACACACACACACACACACACACACACACAGAGATTCCCCCTCCCAGCGTGGCTAAACTAGATTAGTGTGTATAAAGGCTCATAATCCCTGCTGCCTCCCCAGCAGGCAGAGAGGAGCCTGTCCTCCAAATTAGGTTGGCCTCTCTGGGTGATGAGTGGCTGCCAGTGAGGGTCTAGTATATGTGTGTGTGTGTGTGTGTGTGTGTGTGTGTGTGTTTTTGCATTTGTCCATATAAGTGAAACACACAACTCCAGCTGCTGTGTCACTGGTCCACACAGACATTCACATCAAGACTGGACAAAGGAAGATGGCAGCATCATTTGTCATTGACTGTTTGACTTGGTGCTATATTTACATACTGTATTAATATTTATGGTACTCTAAATCATGATTTACAGTCAAATGTGTAGACCTTGAATTAAGCATCATCTGTACTTAACAGCAGGATTTTGCATGTTAGAGGGTGTGGCATGTGTGTCATCTGGTTTAGTCTGTTACTTTGAAGGGTGCATGATTGTTTTGGTGTTGCTGCAGAAAGACTTGAAGAGTACTTTATTATTGTAAGGGCCTTGCAATGACAACACACAGGATCACACTATAGACACTGAGGGAGATGTTTTGAAATCTGAGCTCTGGATTGTTTGCTGTAGCCTTTTCGACTTAGTTTGGATATGACAGGGTCAGGTGATTATTAGCCAACATTCACTTCAGTCTTTACATATTTGAGACAAAATATGTGTCTAAAAAAAAGCTCCAAAGTGAAAGCATCTTTCCTTTTAGAAGCCTATTGCAAAAAAACAAATACTGATAGGAGGTTGCAGATGTCATTTGACTATGTAGAGCTGTGTGCATTTTTCATACTTGGGTGGACTCATCCATCTGTCATTTTATTTTGTTTAGCAGAGTTTACAGCAAACACCTTCCTCTCTGGTTGTCATCCCTCTTACATTTATGGATGTATTAGTTGTTGATGGCTACGCATTTAGTGTCAACTGGGATTAGTAAGTGCATCTGGATTGCATAACAGTGTATTACAAAGGAGGGTTGACTAGATTATTGCTTTCGTATTGATATGTGTAGTCTGTTTCCTGTTTCATATAGTATATATTTCCTTATTTAGTGCATTTGAACCGCTGTCAGCAGCACAAAATGCTCTGCATAAAGGTGATGCTGATACTGAAGCAGATATGCTTCTTTTAAGTATAAATAACCCAATATTTATTGCTTTTCTTTTGATTTCTATAGTTCCTGATCTCCATTGGTGCACATATGGCTTATCCAGACCCGGTCTTTATGATGTTGTGAATGTTGTCCTTCTGTTACCCTCTGTAGTGCTTATCATCATGATTCAGCAGGCTGACTGTTACTGAGGCTGTATTAGCTATGGGGCAGCACTCTTTGGGGTCTTTAGTGTGCTAATAGTGAAAGGCCCATAGGGAAGCACAGTAATTGGTCTTTATTTATGCTGAGTGAAGGCTATGATTAACTAATATCACCCCTGAGTGTATACACGCACACGTTTACACACATGTGGCGCTTCTGAAGTGCATGTGCAGTCACACAAACATGCACAGATCCCCTTATATAGTGTGTGTGGCAGTGAGATTGAGTGGAGAATTGAGTATTGAGCTAATCCCTGGTGGCAGGCTAGAAGCTCTGTAAAGCCACTGACAGGCAGTAAAAAGGCATATTGTAGTTCACTTACAGTACCACAGTGAATTGCCAGTAGAAGAGGGGGTGTTACCAGTATAACATTTTGATGATTTTGTCAAAATCACAAGTCGTGGGCCAAAGAGTCACATATGCGTTACGCCTCCAATGCTGTGTTTATATATATATCTACCAGTGGAGTGCCATGAAAGTGCCACAGAGACCACAGTGTGTCGGTGGAAAAAAGGCAAGAATGAGTGTGGATATGTGTGCATATGTGTCGTCTCTTTCTCTGCCTGCTGCTAATGAGCCGAGGGCAGCAAGGCCATGCTTTGTCTTTGAAGAGACAGACGGCAAGCGGGGAAAGTGGTGCGTGTTGGTCTGCAGCCTACTAAACTTACACACGTGAAGGCCCTAGACGTCATTCACGTTCCGGCTCTGTTGTTCTGCCTGTGTATGCATGGCGTATCCACCTTTCTGTGTGTGTATTTGTGTGTGTGTGTGCATGCTTATGTATTGTCAAATCCCCACAGTGCCGGTGTTCTCATGTGTTTACTCCTAGCGTAGAAACCGAACACTAGGCTGTAATCAGAGCTGCAGTGAGAGGATCACAACAGTGTTCCCTCATTATGGCTCCAGCAGATCACCTTTACCTCCTGTGTGTGTGATTATGGTTCTCCTCTGGTAGCCGTACACAGCCGTGCATGCAGGGGTGGTTCATGTGGGTGCAGGCAAAGGGATATTTGTGCATGTGTATTGTATAGTATGTGTGTACCTGAAATAACTTTGTTTTTGGTTTGACTGGCTCTGACAGGTTTGATGACTGACATATCAAGAGTTTCCAGGCATGCCTATTGCTAAACAAAACAGAAAAACCTGGACTTATACCTTATATGTGCACCACATAGCTACACACTTCCATAAAAAGACAATTATGTAGTTTTCACTGTGAAGTCAGGGCTCTAAAATGTCAACTGATTGGCATTTCTCTTTACCAATGCAAAAATGATAACACTAGCTCCTAAGCAAGAAAAACAGAGATAAAGCAGAGTGATCCGATAAAGGTTTGCATATATAAAGCAGTGCTATCATATAGTATAAACTGTGAAGATACCTTAACTCATTATGTTGCATTGAGATTGAGTTCTGAAAATGCTGCAGCAGCTGGAGGCAGTGCTCAATTTGCCAAACAAAATTTGAGGTTTAGAGAATATGTAAGCAACTTAACACATCAGAGGCATCTATTTAAGGGGAATAAAAGAAATGAGGAAGAGGGCTCAACCAGTGAAGCGAGGAAAATGCTGGACAAGCTGGTCTTTTAGCAGAGGCTCGTTTCACAGACAAGCGTATCTGACAATAACTACTTCTTATCCAGCGTTTTGTTGTTGTTGTTGTTCTAAATGCCAGATTCTTGAACGGTAATTGCTCCAAGGTTTTTTTTTGTTTTTGGTTTTTTTACAACCTTTAATGTGATTATCATTACATCAACAGGTTTGCATGTGGTTGCAAAAGAACAAATCCTTATTTTGTGGATTCGCTTTGGCATCAAAGTTTAAAATGCGCTCCTTAACCCTTTATCAGGCAAGTGACTATATTTGGTCATTTCCACACGCATTACAATACAGTGACAGCAACAGTTACAGTGAAGCAACAATCTCAGGTCCAGTGTGGTCTACAGGGTCTGTAAGGTCCACCTCTGCGTGAACAGTGAGTGGACCTGCTCTGTTCGGTACCATGAAGTAATGGTACTAATGTAGGGGGTGATGTTCAAAGGGATAATATGGATGTGGACAGGGGTCTAATCGGCACTTATGCTGGTCTAATGTTCTAAAAGTCATGTTCTAATGTTCTAGATTCCATGTTCCTTTCACATTACATTTGTTTTTCTTGTATTTGAATTGTTTTTTGGCCACCCAAATATGGTAACTTCATAGACTTTGATTTTTTTCTTCATGACAATAACATTTTGTTTTAAATTTCATAAAAGTAATATCTTGTTATGTCCTACAATAACACACTAAGGCTGAAAATTAGAATTTCACAGTATATCTATAAGTGCCCTATAAATGTTTAAACTTCACACATGCTCTCAAAAGTCAGTGTAGAGTCAGGATTAAAGTGTTTTCTGGTGTCGAAGAAATTAACTTAAGTTAGGTACACATCAGATTGATCTACTCCCGACTGATTCCCATTATTAAATTAGTATAACCTGGACCCTTCTCCCCTTCCCCCCACTCTTCTCATTCTCTTGGTTTTTTATATTATTACATTATCTCCGCTTCTCTAACCCTCCCTCCCTGCTTTATGTGGTCCTGTAATGAGACAGTGACAGATTACCCTAAACTTCTTGCTATCCCCCTCCATCTCCCTCCTCTTTCTCGAAGACAGAGGCCCACGGTGAGCTTCAATTTGTAAGTGCTTCGAGGAGATGGGCAAGTTATGTATGAAGCGTGTAAGCTTGTAAGCTCAGGTGACAGGGCTGTGATATGGTTCATGTGGTACAGATTCAGTTTCTTATCCTGTGTCATCAGACATTTAGTGCCAGCATGTAAAAGATCTGGCAGATAGACTTTAACCAGAATTAAAATCAGAATGGCTGGATGAGACGTTGCAGAACGTCTGGAAATACATCAACACTGATGCCACAATGAGTATATTTACACGCACATCAATATGCTACTATTATTACAACTTTGACAATAATCTGAATCTCAAAGGCCTTATATAAAGATTATTCTTTTGGATATTCTTTTCTTGGATGGAGCATTTTCCAACCCAGACATGTGGAATATGCTCATATTATTCAGACTCAGGCAGATTCCTTGGACATGTACACGCCACATTTGGTGTATGTGTCTCATGTGTTTTACTGCAGATTTTAACACATGGCCCTGTTTACAGTCAGCTGCAGTAGACATAGAGACCTTCCCTGGCAAAGACAGACATTCAACCAGTTTTTCCTTGACCAGGATTTTTCAGTGTGCCCAGTGGTAACATCAGAAAGTCGATCATATCAATAAGGTGCAGCTGTTTACATGCACAGATGCATGAAAAAAGGAGTAAGAGTGAAATATTCATTTTCATCAGTAATGAAAACAACCCATTTGGAATGTAGTCTATTCCACACTAAGAGCAATAACAATGTTTGACAAATGTTTTATTAGACTATAAACTGATTAGAAACACACTGTAGCATCAGAATCAACCCAGACGTGAAAATGTGTCAGGAGTTGCTGTCAAATATTGCCAAACTTCAGCATCTGAAATCACACAGTATTTGTGCAGTTGAGGAGGAAAATAAACCCCTGAATTATATTTTTTCCCCCCAACAGGATTCAGTCCTAAACTGTTTATTCTGGGGTTGAAGAGCAGTTATTGTCGGAGTTGCTGTGTACAAAAGTGCGAACAGTCGGAGCATTTTTAATACTGACTCAGCAGCATCAAGTCAGAACATCATTTACAGTAGATGTCAGATGGCCATAGCCTGAGAAAACAAATCTGTTTAAATCTTTGGAAGACAGAAAGATATATTAGATACATATTATTTGCTCAACAGTTTAGACATTTACACCACACCCAACAGCCATGTCTCTCTCTATTCATTTGTTTCTCTTTTCTTCTCATTCACTGTTTCCCCGCCTGTCTCCATAAACTGTCAACTGTCTATATTTGGATTGTTTATGTTTGTATGCATAACTGTATGTGTATCAGTGAACATGTGTTGGACTGTGCATTTTAGAAAATCTTCACTAATCCTATTGACAGAGACGCAGCTTTGCCTCAGCTCAGCAGCAGCTGTCTGTTTGCAGCAGAGGGGTCCGGTTCTCTTCAACTGTGAGGGGAATGCGCGGTCATCTGGACTTTTGTTGACCTTTGTTACTATTTCTCATATGTTGTGTTTTTAATTCGCTCTTTTATTCACGTGTTTTCTCTGTGATGCTTATATTCAGTTACTACATTCTCTTGTTTCAAAATAATACATATGGCAAGAGTTTAACGTGTTATAAACCCCACCGCCACCACCACCCGCAAAGGCACACAGAGAGACACACATGGCCTCGCACACACAGCCCCCCCCCCCGCCCTCGATCCCTCTGGTTCTGCTCACACAGTGGTCTGCTCCACCCCTGGCTCAGTGCTGTCTCTGTGTCTCAGAGCACACATTCATTATCTAATCTTCCTCTATGTTTAATTTACAGCCTTGGCTGCTGCTGCCATATGCTCCTTTTGTCTCTGCCTCCTAACACACACGTACACAAACACACACTGCTGTGTAGCTTTACCTCAGCATTCATAGCTGGTTAAAAAAAAAAAAGAAAAGAAAAGCAAAACAAAAACAAATATGCCAAAGAAAGCCTCCCACCACCCCCCCCTCCCCCTTTAGTAACACTTCTCAACCTCCCCCCATAGTTTGTGCTTGTGCTGACACAGAGAGGTGTGTGTGTGTGTCTGATTATGTCTGGGTGTGTGTGTATGTGTGTGTGTGTTGACTGCTCGGGTGTTCTAAAGAGGCAGACTTACCAGTTTGAGGTGAGAGACCTTTAAAGAGGCTCCTTACTGTCCATCTTCTCTCGCAACCTGATTTTAGAACTCCACTTGTCTCTTTGTAAATGTTTTCGCTCCGGTGTTTATTTATGAATGGTGGTGTGTCTGTCTTTGTTGATTTCACTGCCTGAATCCTGTACACGGTGTAGCGTGTTTGCACCTGAGGCACACTTGTTGCTGTCAGTAAAAACTCTGAGTTAAAGCTGCACAGAATTGGAAAAACTGTTCACATGTTGCAATATTAAGAAATACATGGGTTTTGCTGCTGGACTTGTACTGCTCTATCTCATAATTACTAATTGTTACTACTAATTATTGTAAAATGGTGCAGTGGCTTGTACTATTACCTCACAGCAAGATGGTCCTGGGTTGAGTTCTGAGTTTGCATGTTCTCTGGGCACTCTGACTTCTACCACTGTCCAAAGACATATCACTGAACAGGTTAACTGGTCAATCTAAATTACCCATAGGTGTGAATGTGAGTGTGAGTGGTTGTTTGTTTGTACCAGGATACTCAACGTGACCCCCACAATGAATAAATGGTTCAGAAAATGAATGAATAGATGTATTTAGCTGAAAATGCATAGAAAATTATGGATTTTCTATGTATAATTTCTGTGACTTGCGTGGGAATCATGCTTTTGTTTACTTCAATGAAGGTTTGAACAGACAGTGTTATGAACTTCTCTGCTGTGATTTTTCCAAGTAAATTATGTAGTTTAATACCCTACTTAACCCACCTATTTTTATTTAGCATTGTCCTTTCTGTATGCAGAAATCTAGATTAGACATCTTGTTATACGATACGATGTGCACACTGTAATAATTATACAAAAGATAATATACTGAACAGCCCTTCTCTGAATGTTGTGATGTTTGCTGTGTACCTGTGCACAGGGTGAGGCAGAGCAGAGCAGTGCAGACAGTGAGCTCATCTGGAGGATAGCTAATGTGGTGTCACTGTGAAATATAAATGGGCTGAGAGCAGGCGTACAGTAGATGAGCACTCCCAGTCCTTTTTACACAGTGCTGTGTGTGAAGAGCCTATCGTTACTCATTTTCATGGGTGTGCAGTTCTGCTATTGACTTAAAGTGCAGAGACGCAACCACCTACTCGGCTGCATTTGGGAAATATAATGAACTACAGCGACAGGACTTAAATATGTTGGAGTGGAGAGGGCAGGAGATGAGAGAGGGTTATACAAGTTAAAAGACAGAGTGGGTTTCCTGTTTGCTTTACTCTGGATGATAGTGAATTGCTGTGTTGTTTGCTGCTCATTTTATCCCTTTTTCTATGCCCTTGTCGTTTTTCTTCCTCTACCTCTACAGCCCTCTCTCAATTTCTCAAGCTACTTTCCTCACACTCCTGGCCAGTAACACATGTTTTGAAATGACGTATTCACACAGTGAGACACTTTTCTGCAAAGGGTGTGTATGTGAGAGAAACATACAGAGAGAGTTTGTGGTTAGCTGGGCTTTCTCTCTGGCTCCAGAGGCCCTGGCCAAGTCAGCGGTGAGGTTTGGCTCAGTTGTCTCAACACTGCACACACACACACACACACACACACACACACACACGCACACACACACAATATCTTTTTCTCTATCCCCTCTACCTCTCTCTCTCTTATGCTGACCTATCTACATAAGTGCCCTTTCTATTTTATGCACCCGACACCCCCTCTCCCTACATCCCCTCCACCTCCAACCCCAATACATCGCAGCTCATTTTAATAGTTTGACTGTGTCCCAGGATAAAACCTAAATTGCTCTGTACTGAGATTCTCATTACTTTGCACCTTTACATTACATTACTTTCTTTCTCGCGCCTTTTTTTTTTTTTTTTCTGTCTTCCTCCTTTAACGCACTCGTAACACACACAAACAATAGGAGAATGCTTTCCACTGCTTAACGAGACAAAGAGCCATTGATTTAGCAGGGAGTACAAGGAGTTAGGAGTGATCGATCTTGTAAAGCCTGTGGACACGCTCTCGCAAGGTTCGGAGGAGAAGGATCGGAAAGGGAGGGAGGCTGAGAAAATGAGAGAACAGATTGGGAGGTGTAATCAAGAGATACCGTCTCTTGATGTGATCACATGGGTTGCACTGGGCAGCTAATAGTGTACTTCTTCAACAGGGCCTTGAAATACATCTCATACCCCCCCCCCACAGATCCACATGGGGAAAGGTAGGCAGCGATGGAGAGAAGGGAAAAAAAAAGGAGGGTAGGGTCAGGGATGGTGAGGGGAGAATAGGAGATGATGCATGGGTGTGGGGGTGGTGGGAGATTTAAATGGAGGCGGTGCAGTGATGTATGAAGTCTTGTGGAGTTTGTGTGTGTCTGCATGTGGTGGGGCATTTTATGGTTAGGCTGAGATCTGCCTCTTAGGGTCTGTATGTAAGCCAACTGCGCTTGTGTTTGTGTGTGTCTGTGTTTGTCTGCTGACTCCTGTTAACCACACTGCTATTCGTGAGAAAAAGACAAGCACATTAGATACTCTGGGCCAATAGGCATCTACAAAGAAGACACAATAGTGAATGTTAATAGCATTTTGAGAAGGTCAGAGATAGCTGTAAAATAACAAGGCCTGTAATGGGTCCAGCTTTACACTGTCCTGCTTTCTGAGCTCATACTGGAGTGTGAGATGTACGTTCACCTCATTTGTTTATGGTCTGTTTTTAGTTAGATGCAATATGACTTTGTACAGAAGAAGTGGATTCGTGACTTGACATATAAAGGGTTTGACTTCTAGAGTTGGATGGAAGCCTGTGGATGTGAAAGTTTTCCCTATTGTCAAGCCTTCAGTACAACACTTTCAGTAACTCTATGAATGTGTCTAAGGGCATCACTACAAAAACACAAATCCACTTTTCCTAACGTGAAATAAGGCAATAATGCAAACCCAAAACTGGTAAGATGTTTTTCTTCTTTGTTTTCCCTCCTTCTTTAAGACTATCCCTCTGTCTCTCTCCCTGGCTCTTTGTAGTCATTCTCAGTTCCGCTTGTCATCCAGTGACAGCGAGAGCGCAAGTCATTGGTGAGCGGAGCCTTTAAAGGAGGCCGCTTTTTTACGAGCAGACATAAAAACACATGAAGCCGGCGCCGTTTAAAAAGACATCACACTCCCCAAGACAGCCTGCAGAGAAACAGAAGAAAGGATGAGTAGGTGTGGTAGAGGTGGGAGGTGGCAGAGGGGGGGCTATAGCAGAGGATGTAACTGTGTACCACACAGAGTCAAATAGAAACAAAGGAGCTCACCTTTACAACTGTCTTTTCACTCTTTGTTTTCTACCTCCATTCTCCTCTCTAAATACACACACAGGCATCTGCTAAATGTTTAATGCTTAATGAATGCTTCTCTCACTATGTGGCTGCAGTCCTTGTTGATGTAGACTAAATGATTTTGTATATACACAGACTTTCCAGCATGTACCAGTCACATCCTGATGGTCGTTATTTATATCACTGCTGTCAGTTTCTGTAACAAGCAACGAAAGAGGAAATCATTTGAGACATAGTGATGTGGAGTCTTCTCTGAGTCATCTGCACTCAGTCTTTAACCCCACTGCATGGTTTCCAAAAAGACAGAGTGAGAACATAGAGACATATGGTATAAGGCCAGATGATTGCAGCAGTGTTGGTGAAATGTGTTATCTCCTTATTGTGGCTTGGCTCTGCGCTCCAGAAGCGGTTCAGAGTTGGTGATTAGCTGTAGCATGATGTTCCTCCGTAGAGCAGAAGCTGGCAGGCGGTGAGGCCCATGGAGACAGAGTTCTGCCCAGGCCAGGGCACTCTGACTGGCCTGGGGTTTGGAAACCAGCCCCCTCTCACCACCGAGAACTTCCATAGCTGGTGGTACACAGCTGGCCCTAAGGATCACTGGCACCAAAACCGATGCATGTTTATGTGTTTGTAATTATCAGCATCCTGTCTTGAGACCCCCCAAATACCCTGCTGAGAAGACTAAGTAGGAGCTAAAATATGGCCTGTTTTTCTGTGAGCCAACATCAGGATACTCCACAGTATCTTTTATTTTAGGAGGGATTTGACTTGTTAAGACTGACTGATTAAGAGCAAATGTATTAAACCAGTATGATATTGAGTTTTCCATTTAAGTAATTGACTATTTAGTAATCATCCTTAAGAAGCAGCAGTGGTACTTGTAGACCAACAGGTGCCTCATGATTTGCTGAAACACAACAGTGTGTTTTTCAATGTTTTAATTTTCAGTCTTCTTTTCTTAGTTAGCATTTGTTTTGAACTACAAACACTGTACAGAATATCATATCTTTGTCATAGTCTTCAGCTTATTTAAATACAGTTAATATTGTCTGTGTCCAAGAATGCATATTATAACACAATATGTGCACATGCGACTTATCTTTCTTTAACACTCACAGAACCAGCAAATCCATTTCTGAACCTGACTCTTGACACAAAAATGCTAATTATTAATGTATTATTTGTATAAACATAAATGAAGCCTTCTGGAGATAATCATGTAGTGTTGCATAGTTGTGTCTTACTTGTTATCGTCCCAGTTGGCAGTTTGACAGAGCAATACATTTTTAAGCATTAAACATGCATGGATGCATACTATAGCATGTGCACATGCAGATACACACCTGCATCCCTCACAGCTGTTAAAACCACATGCACACAATGTGATAAATCCATCATGGCCTCTGTGGCCCCTTCTGCCAGCTGCTCACGGCACTGCTAGTACGTCTGTCTTGTTGCTAGGATACACACACACTGAGGGAGCAGCTCTCCCCATGTCACACACATTCTGTTTGTGTCCATCTCCATTGCCAAGGTGCCATTTAGTGTACATACAGAGATACACACTTAACATAGACTGTGAACTTTACAAGGCTCTCCATCTACCACAGTATCACAGTTTATACTTATCAACTCCATCTGAGAGGGTTTTATTTGTCATTTGCTATATCATTACTATTTATTGTAATATTCTGATAATGTATTATGTAATTTATTACTGTATTGATACATTTCATACTTTTGTAGTGATTGGTTTCTCTCTCTTGTCTGCAGTTAACTCCCTGGACAAAAGGGGGCATGATAGAGAACACATTGTTAGGGATCAAGTACCATTAGAGGGCACTATACATTTATATTCCTCATTGCTGTAAGAGTGCAGCTCCACATCCCCCTTATCAGTCCTATTTGATACCTCACAGCAGCTCCCTCCTCTTTAACGCTCTGCTGGGTTCTCTCTGTTGTCGTTTTATCTCTCCGCCTTTCTGCCCATCCTCTACCTCCTCTTTTTGTCCCTAGTTCCTTACGCTTATTTACCCCTTCCTCCTCCTCTTCCTTAGCCAGCTCCCTCCTTAACTGCTACCTTTCTACCTATCCTTGCCCCCTGTTTTTTCTCACCTCCCTCCCCTTGGCTTTCTCCCTCCTACCATAACGTCCCTCAGCAAAACACATGAGATTCCCCTCCACAGAGCCTCCCTTCCCTGCCTTCCCTCAGCTTTTCCTCACTCCATCTCTGGCTCCCTCCCTCACTCCATGCATTCATCACTCTTGCCCCTCAGGGCTTTGTTCTGCCTTAATCAGGAGCTTAAGTGTTGCATTCTCACCCAGACAATGCCTGCCATTCAGTCTGGGCCTGTGTAAATAGGTGTGCCCTGTTCGAGTGCCAGCGGGCATGCCATGCCAGCCTCACTGCGGTAGTGGTGATCAGCCATAGCCCCCAGCTACAGGAGGCAGGGCCCTTCACAGACACACACACACAAACAAACTAGTAGCAGCAGGAGGTGGAAGAGCAGAACTTGAAGGCTCCCTTTGAAGTGTTGCCACACATAGATATGGATGGGCAGTGTACCACACACAATGCAGGCAGGCATATGCACATGGGCAAAAACATTCCTCTTCAAATGGGGTGGAGAGTGTAGGAATCATTTTCTAATCTGCCATTTTCACAACAGTCCTGTGTTGTGTTGTGGTGGTATAATACCAAAATAGTGAGTAGAGGTTTATGAGTATAGTGGCAGCCTGTTTCTTGGCCACCTGGCATACTCTTTCTAGGCGGCGATATAGGCCTCTACCCAGCTGGATGATGCTTGCTGTCAGACTGGTGTGTCACATGCAGGCAGCCAGCTTCCTCCAAACACCCGACCATCTGTCTGCATCAATGATGGCACTCTACCTGCAGACAGCCAGAGAGAAACAGGGAGAGGCTGATGAACATACAGTATTAAGGAAGAATAGAAGTGTAGGCGTACAAACAAATGCTGGCAAGTTTAATCACTGTGCACCTTATGCACACACGCCCAGTGGTGATTATCCACCTAGCTTTTATGAGATGTACCTATCAACTTCTAGCACTCAAAGAGAGTAACCGCGAGAAGGGGAGGGAAGATAAAAGAGAGGTGGACAGACAGATAAATATACAGTAGACACACCGCAAATGACACACAGAAAGGAAAAAAAGTGAGCCCATACTTGCCCATGCTATCTATTCTCCTCAGATGGCCATTTGGGCTTGTTAATCTATTGCCTGGTAACAGAGACAGCCTATCAACAACAGCCACGCCCCTCTGCACATGCTCATAGAGAGGGTCTGACTTGGATCTTTGAAGGGAAAACACGCACACCACACCAAACTACACGCACCCACTCACACATACACATACAAAACTCCCCACAAATCCTGGCCTGTCATTGCTCTCCATTGTTTGGCTGCGGTTGCTTTCTCCTGGTGTGACTGCCAGCAGATGGCTAGCACTGAGCTGTCAGAGTCGGCCTGGGGCCCACACACAGGCACAAACACGCACACACGCACACACACACACACACACACACACACACACACACACACACACACACACACACACACACACACACACACACTCACACATACACACTCACTCATACAAAGAGTGTCTTATTGCACACAGAACATACAATATGCACAGTGTCAACTGAATGGTACTAGTGTTGGTGTCTATAACACTACTCCAAGCCTGCCTTTGCTTCAGTTAAGACAGCACACATTGTCTCTTTCAATTTTTCACACATCATACACACACAGGTTCCTGATAGACTGTGGAGCCGTTCAGCTACAGGTGCCCCTCATGACCCCTCTCCCTGTAATGACTGTGTAATCTCATAAAAGGGCCGCCTTACTCCATTAGCATGTGTAAAGGCCATTGTGTGTGTGTGTACATGGGCATAAGTGCTTGGAATCTTGCTGCTGCTGCCATCTTCGACATCTGTGTGTCATTCTGTGTGTATTTTGCAGTGTTTCCTATGTGTAGAAGCAGGTGTCAGGCCTAATGGAGTGTGTCCACGTAGCATGGAAGCAGCTGCAGCAGAGTGGGGTCATCTGGGGTTGTCCAGAGGTGAAAGGTCAGGGTCGGGGTGAGGAGTCGGCAGTAGCTACATGACATTCCTCTACTCTCTAATCATAGCTCTGATGAATGAGCATAAAGTGGCAGCTGGTAGACAGGAGGCCTTGACTGAATGTGTGTGTTGATGTCAGAAGATTCACGAAGGAGAGAGAGAGAGAGAGAGAGAGAGAGAGAGAGAGAGAGAGAGAGAGAGAGGGGTGTGATCTATACATCTATACTAATCTCACTTTCACAGTAGAAAGCAGAGCCAGTATTGACTGCACAAGGCTATGATCCTGAAGGAGCTGTACATCAGAGAAGACAAGCACAACACAAGCTTTTGTCAATGTCTCGAACTCCACACATACTGTATGCACGAAAACCTCAACCCGCACCCAGAGGTTCAAGTGCATGCATCGTCATCCTCTCTCTCTCTCTCTCTCTCTCTCTCTCTCTCTCTCTCTCTCTCTTTCTCTCTCTCTCTCTCTCTCTCTCTCTTACTCAGTGACACACACACACAGTTTGTTGTGTCTGCAGAAAGCTAGGACTAATGACAGGCTTTGTGTTGTGTGTGCTCACTCAGCTGCCCCCTGGACACACTTTACCCACCCAGCAGAAAACAGCCCTTTGTGGTTGTCTCTCTCTCTCTCTCTCTCTCTCTCTCTCTCTCTCTCTCTCTCTCTCTGTCTCTCTCTCTCTTTCCGTATCTATGTATCTCTCTCAGTCTTGTTCTCGCTGTCTCCCCACTTTCTTCTCCCTCTGGAGAGTAGAGTTGTTTTGCTTTGCTCTGCTGTATATATTACCTACTGTATATATTTTCCTGAGGGCTGACAACAGATATATGAGTACAGCAGTGTTTTTGGCTGATGCTAGCCTTTCCCATTTACGAGTAAATGCAGCAATGAAAATTGTGTATAAAAATGACATTTTGATACAAATGTAGCCAATATTGCAACGTTTTATTGACATTGTACCTTTGATATAATGTTAAATAAAATGGAATGTCAGAGTTTTTACAACTACTTTATACTTTTATAGTGTGAAGATTATAAGAGTGAAATTAGAGTGAATAAGTATCAGTGGTGCATATTAAGTATTTATTACATTATATACTCATCAATTATCTGTGTTTGGGTTTATTTTCAGTGGATTGTGCATTATTGGATTTGTTCAGCTGTACAGAACAGTGGCATTTCTCTTTTTCTATCTTGTTTGAATCTCACTGTAATTGTTTGTGCTTTCTTAAGTATTCATTTATCCCAACTCTACTCTCAGCTTGGCAAAAAATTGTTTCAGTCTTGGTAATGACAGAACTGGAGGCTGAAACATTCTTGCTCTGCTGGTGCTTGTTGAATAATTTCAGTGTTCTGGTCGAAGTAGATGATTTTTTTTAAGTCCTGTAGGTGATGAAAGCTGATAGATCTGTTTGCATCTGTCATATTTAGGTGTATAAAGTAAATCTGGTGTCATTAGCTTACGTGCTCATATGCGTATATGTAACTTTGTGCCATTGATTTCTTCTTTCATCTCTTCTTTTGATTTGTTAAAGCACAATGAACACATTCTCTGTCCCCTTCATTCTGTTTCTCAGTCCATCCAATTATCCCTCCTCCTGGTTTCAAGCCTCCGTCAGTCCTCTCTATTGCTTATCTAAATGCCATCAAAGATAGCCCGGTGTAGCAGTGATTTCTGCTCATAATGTCAAGGTACTGCCCAGAGGACTGGTTTTAATACTGACCCAAGTGTTTGTCTTTTTATTAAACTGCCACCCTGTACTACTTGTGCTACAGAACTTGCACGTGGATGCCAGCAACACTCAGGAAGCATGTAATGACCACAAACAGAGCTATCATCATTGTGGGTTCACTGTTGTAACATGCTAAAAGAAATACGCAACTAATGGTTATATTTTTCTGCTCACTTAAACCTCATTGGCACAGGGCAGTTTCACATCTGCCAGTCGATGAAGGGCATGTATTACTTCAGTGTTACTGCTGTTTAATAGAATTATGAATTACAACCCTCTCATAATCATCTTCCCTCACACCGAACATGAAAAAAAGCTTGATACTGTGGTGAGTCTTGCTCGAAAATCTCAAACTAAAAGAGAAGTAGTGCATCTGTGTGATATGTGTATGTGCATACTGTACACGTAGTTAGTGCTACACTGAAAGCGTACAGTCAAACGGTCAGCTTGTTTTTGCTCTGACAGCCGGGCCAAGCAGGAAGAAGCCAATCGATAGCACTTACCCTCTTCCTGTTAGAGTTCCCAACAGACCTGAGAGAAAGACAAAGCTTGACTGTGTGTGTCCTGGAGTGTATATGTGTCTACCCACCTTCACATATTTTTTGTGCAAAGCATTGTTTCTGTGGCTGAATAAGATTGAGTGCATTTATTTGTTTATGGCTTCAGCTGGAGAACACATTGTATAGCTGTGAAGGTGCATTTTTCTTGATTTATTGACTTGTATCTTCTCTTTTTGCAATTTGACTCCCATAACAAAAGACTTGCCATGTGCAAGTCTTATTACAAATAAGAATGAAATAGTGGTCTTAGGTTTTAAAACTTTAGAAATACTAGTACAGATAGTTGCATTTGTGCTTTAAATAGCTTTCATTTGAAATGTTTCCTCTCCTGTTTTGTAAAGCATTGACCTGCAGGGATCAATAAAGTGTCACATAATTACTGAGTCACTTGGATCCATATATCCTGTTCCAGAGGACAAACAGACTCAGGAAGAGGCAAAATGTTTACTGTTACATCAAATGTCCTGATTCCCTAGCTTTGAGCACTGTTCTCTGTGAGGATGTACATGTTTCACAAACATGGCATGACTGACATTTAGAGGACAGAGGATGATAGTGAGTGCTGAGGTCAGATCATTGCCTTTTTCAACAGACCCACTGACCTTCAGTATTTTGCACTGCAGGGGAGTTGCATTAGCGTGTGTGTGCACACTATGTAACTGTGGTTAGACAGAAAACATACTGCTGATTCTGTCTGAATCTCATTTACAATTATAATGCCTGCTGAGGTATTTCTTTTGACATAAGATTGAGGCTAATTTTGGCTTCGTCCAAGGTCATCCATGGCAGGAGGTCTAATATTGTGGGTTGATTCTGTATTTTTGTCTGCTTTTTGGACAGTATGTGCTGTAAAAAGTGCTTTATTTTGTAGAAAGGAAGGTTGTGAAAAATCACTCTGGGGCTGATATTCCAGCTATGTTTGTATCAATATTTGTATGAGGATTATATTTATATCTACGCTGATGTGAATCTGTTTACACAGTCACATATGGGGCTCACAGATCTGTTGAAGGGTCAAAATACATGTCCACATGACATAAATCATTAATAAAAGGGGGTTGAGATTTACTTCAAACACAGACTGTTGTTCCTGCTTATAGGTGTCTGTCAATAAAAACAATAAATAAAGACATAGTACTAGATGATGTTATTAATACTATTTCTAAGGCAAGTTAATTCATCAAAGTTTTACTCCTCTTACATTTAGCAGTGTATGCTTGTGTGATGTTATGAATAATAAGAATAGTTGCAGGTAATTTCAGTACTTTAATGTTACTAAAAGGGATATGAAACCATTGACAGAAGACCAGTTTGAACAAAAAACTGATGTAATATATAAGTCAACACACACACACACACACACACACACACACACACACACACACACACACACATATATAGATATATATCACATAGGCATAGTTGATTTTAATGCTGAAATGTTAAACATTATAGATTTAAGGTTAGTGAGGTCAAAGAGTTTAGGGCATTAAAGTTGGTGAAAGTTTTCGAAAAATAAAAAGTAACTTGTGGGCCTGTTTTACCTTTTCAGCCTTGCATACAAAATAATAAGAAAGTCAAATTCCCTTCAGTGGTAAATATTCACATTCTTACACAAATCAATTAAATGTTAATTAAAATGGAAGTGACCAAAAAGGCTGATAGCATAGTCAATGTATGCATATCCATTTGTGCATAATACACATTCTGCATGCATGTGTGTCTGCTGTCTCCTTGTTTTTATCCAATACCTTCTCATCAGTGTCAGTTCTAGGTTTGTTTCTGATGGATCCCTCTGTCCTTGACTGACCCGAGCCTGGCTCAGGGCCTCCTCCTGGCTACTGTATGGCTGCATGTGTTTGTGTCTGATCATATGAGTGCATTTGTATGTGTTTGTGTGGCTAACACAAGGTTGTGGGGTGTAATTTAAGCCCTGAGCGAGGAAAGGACTGCTGCAGAGTCCATCCAGGCAGAAAAAGTAAGACATGGGAGCTGCAGGGCAGGTTGAGGGAAAGAGGGAGACAGAAGGAGAGCAGGACAGCTGAAAGAATAAGAAGACAGAAAGATTGCAGAGAGAAAGTAATAAACAAAGAGAAGCAAGGCTCTTTTTAACTTGGTCTCCGTGGAAGAGAGATGTCAGTCTGTGTCAGTTCGCTCCACTAACCAGCCTGTAGCAGGAGAAACAGATCTCTCCCTCCTTCTCTCTCACACTTTATTGCTTTCTCTCCCTCCCGCTTACTCCCACACTATCTCTATCTACTTTCTTCCCTCATATCTTTTGGTGATAGCTTTTCTGCCTCAGTTGAGAGAGGCAGAAACACTCCACAGCTCAGGGGGAAACAGCAAGACTAAGTAAAGGACCAAGCAGTGAACCAGTCATCTCTAAAAGGCAGGGAATGTATAGTGCAGGGCTTCTCCTGATCACACTACGGGTGAATGGGAACGGTCTACTCCAAATGCTCTATAGAGTAAGGCCCTAAAGGCAAGAGCGCACTGCTGGCTCTGCTGCAGCGTTTCCCATCGTGTTGTGAGGGGGGCAGCACAGAACTCTTCAAACACAGAAGGGATCAAATCTTCAAATCCCCTGGAAATGTCAACGACGTTTGAGGAAATGTCAGTTGAGCTAAGAACACACACAAACCGACACACACATAAGCCCGAGCGCACACACATACACAACAACACAGGAAGAAAGGAAAAGTGATATAGGGCGGTCACGTCCCATGGGTAAATCTTCATCAAATCTGAAGGGGAAATCACCAGCTGTATCTGGAGGTAACTTACCACTAATGCTGAAGTCATACTCTGTGGCATTTTCATTTGAAAAAAACTATCTGTTTTGCTGATTTCTATTATTAAATCTTTTAATACAAGGGTGATTGGACTTCTTTCTGGTTAGAAAAGAAGAGTAAAAAGAGAATAACAGTTGGATAGGTTGTGAAGGAAACAGAAATTCAATATCATAGTTAAAGGTTCAGTCTGTGAGCTTTGCACATGCTTGTGTGCTTAAATGAAGTTTATGTCTATTTTTTGCTGGAAGCTGACTGTTTATGAACTTTAAATACTTCTGCGTCTTTTATTATGCATCCATACACACTCATTAATAAGTAGACGTCAGGTTTTTCATGAACGTCCTTGTAGCTCATTCCAAGATTCTTCTGTACCTCACTTCTGCAATGGCTACAATAGTCAACACTAGCTACTGTCATCTGAGATCAAGACTCATATAATGTTATGACATTAGCTTCCCACAGCACAGACTCCAACACAAACTTAATGTAAGTGTACAAACATCTGCAAATATTATATATTGAACCTTTAACGTAGCAGATGATTTTACAGTTTTGTTTTCATAGACTTGCATCACACATAATGCTCAGTGCTAAACAAGGACTCGATAAGGTGTTGCCCCCTCCATTGTTCTGTAAATGAGGTATTATCGGATGCTTTAAGATATAGTTCACCTCATATCTGAACGCCCATTATCAGTCACCTCAGGTGATCTCATCTGAGGGCACTGACATCATTCTGTGTTCTTATTGATCTGTCGTCACCTACGCTGACTAACTTATCGACATCCTCAAGTGTATTTCCTGTCTAGACTGTCAGCAGTGTTTATGGATGGCCTTGCCCCCTGGTGACACACACTTGTGCACCCACCTCCTGCTTATCGATGTGAGCTTTTGCTTCTGACTCTATCCTCCTCCTTAATGAATCTGCTTGGTTGAGCTACAGATGTTGTGCAGGGCTCAAGTATTGATGGGTGTAGCCATGATGAAAGAGTTTGTCCCTGCAGAGGCCTGGGTTAGGTCAAACGGAGTGTGCGGGTGAGAGAGAGAGAGAGAGAGAGAGAGCCAGTTATTGTTAAATGGCAAATGTGTTACTGAGTGATGTGTATCGCACCATCACTCCCTGCGTGTCACTGAATGATACTGAGCCTAGATTATTAGGGTGTGAGTAGAAGATGGTGTCACCGCTGCTTTAAGAGGCTGACAGGTGAGATGTGAAGTGAGACAGGTAAATAACGCAAGCGGGTACAACTGCTGTGATTGACAGGCTATTCTCTAACGCAGTGTGCACGCAGAGCTCCTCCTTTTCGCCGTGTAAGCCTGCAGGCCTTTCCGATTTTTCTATTTATTTGTGGCTATGCATCATGATCTGCACTCAGCTGCTAATGCCTTGTGATCGTTTGAGGCCATGCAGTACTCACAGTGAGGGTTTTTTTTTTCTTTCTGGCAGCCTCTTTCCATGTCCTGTAGCATCATCCATTACCAACTTCCTCCTTACCGATTAGAGGAGATAATGCTGAACTGTGGAATTAACCTCAATTAGCACTACCTCTGTAGATCTTTCTCATTTCACCTCCCGACACGTGTGCTGCATCTTACATGTCCCTGGTCTATTCCTGCTCTATTTAAGATTCATATATTAACCTGAGTGGGCAGAGAAAATCACACACACTGTTCTTAAGTTAAAATTTGGGTCGAAGCAATTAAAAGGACACAGATAAATAATAATCAGCATTAGTCATTATTCTTAGCGTCCCTGCAGTTTCTTTAAGGCCAGCACACTGAATGCTACTCTCTAATCATCCCTTTCAATGAATGGACCAAATATATCTAATGAATTAAATAAAATAGGCTTGTGACCATTATTTAAAATACAGTGTGACGAAATTATGTATAACACTTTCCAATTTTAAATAAAAAAAAAAAAGAAGAAAATCGAAAAAGGAAGGGCAGTGGTGAGTGATATTAAAGGTTAGAGAAAACTACTGGTCCTGTTTGTTGTGTACTTTTTCTGTGCAGCAGCTGTAATCCCCAGACTCAGACATGACTGTTTACAAGGCTTTTTTTCATACAGAACCATGACGTATTAGAGAGGTGAATGTAGATAAGATATACAAGAGGTGAATATACCCAGTTGGCCTGTTTCTGACAGCATGTGCGCACACACACACACACACACACACACACACACACACACACACACACACACACACACACACACACACACA
>JAPTYQ010113825.1:1904-17878 GCA_029814465.1 Ostorhinchus cyanosoma
GACCAAATGTCCTAATGTTGGCATACTCCACCTATCTGTTTCCCAGCTGTGGTTTGGGTGAATCAGTGCAGGGAGAGGCCTTCAGCTCTGATGAACAGGTTATTTGAAAAGCAAAATAACAAAATAGGCTTGGCAGGTTCATGAGGAAACTGGGTTGAAATTGAGTACAAAATACTCAAAATCTTAAAATGGGATATTATAAGCTGTAGACAAAATGAGGGGGTGTGATTGAAAGATCCATTTATTTATTTAATTATTCTTATTCTTATTTTTTTTTTAAGAAACACCTGAGATGCCACCCTTCTTTACTGTTCATGTTGCTTTATTTCTACCTGTGTTCCATTTCTGTAACATCTTGTATTTTATTTCTAGTTATTCTAATGCAAACTTGAGTTTTTTTGTCCAACATTTTAGAATATCTTTCAATTAAACATACTTAACAAAAACAAATATATAACAATACATAACACAGTTGTGTCATACAATATTTTGCTTAAAAAGTGATTATTATAACTGTCAGCATCTCGAAATATTGACAAAACTATAAAATTACATATCACTCAAGTTGACAGTCAAAATAAATATCAAAATAATGGCTTTTTAATTCAATTGCAAGCGTGTTAAAATATTTGTCGACGAATATTTAAAAGCAGTATTAATAACTTTCGGATGGACAGTCGTGGAATAAACCGTAAGAATAAGTGATGGTTGAGTTTTTCTGACTGCTGACAAAAACACCTGAGTATTTGTGACTTACCGCAGCGTGGAGTAGTAGTAGCCCAGTAAACAGGTGAAGTCATTGACCGTGCAGCTTTCACCAGCCCACACCTGAGCTCTCGTGCACACCTGCAGCACCGCCCTCCCACTGCGATCTCGGTTTCCTGGGAAACGGAAGGCCAGTAGGGGTTCAACGCTCAACTCTCACAAACACCGATATCTGCACCAATACCAAGTCTGTTTATGTACAGCTGTGTTATCAGTCAATGTCACCTTAAACCATGATAAGAAACTAATATTAGCTCGGAGCTTAGAGTAAATCAACGTTTGAACATTGCATTTGGACAAGAACACCAGGTTTTGTGGTTTTTCCAGTGAAAGCTTTGACGTTCACATCCAAATCTCGATGTCCTTTACCTGGCAAGATGACGGCGCCCGATGCGAGCAGCTCCTGATTGACCTCCGACACCAGTTTGGGTATGGTTAGGTTACAGACAGAGGTAGAGCTTGGTGATGAGGCCAGTCTGAAGGCCGTCCCATTAGCTTTAGGACTGTGCATCTCTACTCCATTATGTCTGTGCCGCCTGCTTTCACTGCTGATACTGCCATCGTGTTGTCCTGATGAGATAAAGTAATAAACACATGAGAAGTGATATTTACAGAGGAATTACTCAACTCTATATCAATACAGATTACAAGCATCCTTTTATTGCCTGATCATACTACTTGTACATGTAACAAGTGTTCATTAGTGGTAACTTGGGTGCACTCTAGTAGATACTTGACACTGACTCATCAGGCGTCCAGGCGTTTAATCAGCCTGACTCAGACTCCCATCTTCACCTACGCCAACTCAACGCAACAACGCCTCAGGCTCTGCTTATACAAATACGTGTCCTGACATTCTTAGTTTGATCCTTTCTGAGACACACAAATCCTTGCACAATATCTCTGTAGACCCTATTGGATAATTTACTGGATACTTCATGGCCAAGGTATTTGATATCTCGCTCGTATCTTTCAACCAACCGCATGTGAATGCATAACCTTTTTGCTCTGTCATTGTGTTTTATGACTGTAAAGCAAGATCCTCTCTACCTCCATACCCTTAAGTTATGACTTTTGGTTGTTTTCTGTTTTGTTTTAGAGACAAAACTAAAGGTCAGACTCACATCGACTCACAACCTGTTGCTGCTGATGACAATGTAACACTCATACCAACTTGATGCAAGATAATAATCTACAATACAATATAACTTGTGTAATTGGACAAAGAAAAAAAAACACCTGTAAAGAGGCAAAAAAGCAGAAATCATGGAGTCAGTTTCACAGAATTTGACAAGTAGGTGTGTTTCCATCCAGTTGCTTTTGTATTTTCAGTATGAATGTGCAGAAAAAAGCTTAAAAAAACCCTAATATATATATCACTCTTAGGAATGGTGGAAAAGTTGGTGTATTGTTAAAAGGTTAACACAATTATTTCACTGCATTATATGTTGCAGTTCTAATGCTATTGGTAGGGACAAATAAATAAGTGGAACCAGATTTTTAGCAATTTAATTCCATGTCTGTATGTGTGGACTAAATAAAGGTCTGCAAAGTTCACTGAATTAATAGAACAAATATTGATTACATATCAGATGGAAAAGAGCAATGCCATCATACATAAAGAGTTGCTGTGCTGAGGCTTTGACAAAAAAAAGAAGTGTTTGAAACAGTGATCCAGAATGTCGTTGCATTAAATACCACACCAACTCTTAATATTCACAAAAAAAAAAACTGTGGATGAAAACACAAAGAAACGTATCATCTTTCGCAGATTTTTTTTTCAATTCAGTTTAAATTTCTGACATATTTGAATGGAAACCTGGCAAGTGATAAAAAAAAAAAAAAACTGCATGGAGTCGTAGCTTTGAGTCTCTGGCAGCGACTCTGGAAAAAATGTGCATGTTTGAACAAAAATAGCGATATTGAGAGCCAGTGTATTAGATTGGAACAGGACTGGATAACCTGTGCCACCACTAGACATGACAGATACTGTATGTCTGGATGAGTCTGACTAACCTGCTGAGCCTAAATATATGTGTTCAGTCTGTGAGACGTGAACATTCAAAGTCTGGTCTAAAAAGTCATCCATCCTTTGGTGACAGCGTTGTGATTCTGTACCTGTGAGTGACGGACACCTGTTGTGTGTTGTCTTTTCGAGGCCTCTTGTATTGTGTGCTCGGCTCTATGACAGTGCACCCTCCCAGCTCAGCTCCTATTGTCTTCACACAGTCCATGCATTTCCTGTGTGACTGTGAAGCCAGGCTTGTGTTTGCTGCATGTTTCCTAAATTGCTTTGTTTTGAGAGGAAGTGACAAAGCTAGAATAAAGCTCCTGAGTATTGTCCTGTGTGAAAGTCTGTTTTTCTGTATATTCTGCTGGACACTTTTAGCTATGAAAGAGACTACATCTGTGCTGCTGCCAGGGCTTTTACTTACTGATTACAAATAGTTGAGAGTGTGGTGTTATATTGCAGAGTTTGCTGGTTCATATAGAGTAATTCAACCCTTTACAAATATGCGCTGTGAGTCAGTGCAAGTTAAATGTCATATACCTGGAGTGAACGGACTCTTTGAAAACACAGGAATAGTTTGAAAGGCTTTTTTGTGGATCCCCACTGGCTGATTGGTTTACAAAAGAAAGTTTTGTAAATGAAGCAACCCATCTGGGATCAGTGCAGCCCCCATCCCCAATAACACAGTAGGGTCAACTCATTGTGGGATGAAGGGGTCCCTGTGGATGGTTTACAGGGTTTACAGGATCCTTTGTTGCCTTTCTAATGTTGTTGTGGGAAACCTGCTCTGCAGCTACTGAAATACAATCCCATCTGAGGTCATCTCAGGAGCACTGATGTGATTTAACTACTGTCATTTTGCTGACTGGTTTGTGAGCAGACATCTATAAAAATACATAGGTATTGTCTGGCATACAGAGATTTAAATAAACACAGTCAATTTTCACTTTAAATTTCAATTGACGGAAGAAGCTGCGTTTTCTAAAAACAGTGTGATTCCCCAGGTGGTACTGTCACAGTGCAGATTTCCTGAGCTGCACTATATGAACCAACACGAACCAAAACACACTGACAGTGGTAAAAACAACACAGAGCTGTGACTAAGGTTTGGTTTCCAGGGTAGGGCCATACCTGTCCCCGAAATGTGCCAAAAAACACATAGTGTGGGCTTTGAGAAGCCATTTGTCACCAGTGACAGCATTAATGCTTCAGAGTTAAAAGCTGTTGAAACCACCAACAAACCAGCTCATGACCACACACCCTGAGACGCCTCTATTACTTTGTTATTTAGAGTAATAGAGTTTTTATACCTTCAGGTTTTATAATTTGATAAGTGAGAGATGATGATGCACTGGTTTTCATGATGATTCAGACTTTGTTGAAGATCAGATTAAACACATCTATTATAAATCACATTGCTTCAACAAAAATTGCTCTGTTTAGCTTCTACATTTTAACAAATACAAAACTGAATACATCTGAACTATTATAAACTTACAAAATCTATAATAATAGACCAAATTATGTATGTACATTTAATATCTACTAACAGTAGATTTGCAGTCCTCCACAATAAGTATTGGAGTAAAAGTAAAATATAGGTGAATGGGAGCAAAAGTGACATAACTACACAAGTACAACACAACTCTATATCTTTCAACTCATTATGATGACGATTTTTGAGGATAATCCTACGGACCTTAACAATGAAATGAACATGTGTTTTATTTAGTAAACTGTAATGACTAGGTCTCTGTGTTGCCCTCATATATTTTTTCTTGATTATTACTGACATGGATATATGCATCTGAAACAGCATTAGCATATTTACTGCAAACTGAAACAAAACAAGGTTCCTGTCATAGCATTCTCAATATTTTGATACATTTTTAAAGACTATGTAAGAATTCTGATGAGTACTACTGTACATATGTCAAATACCTGTCTCATCTTTACTGCTTCTTCTTTCTGAACCAGGAAAAGCTGCCTCCACATCCACTTTCCCGAACAGGATTGCGTAGCCGTTCATCAGCTTTTTGGGTGAGATGCTCGCAGATCCTCCAGAGGAGGATCTCTCTCTGTGGCCTTTAACTTGGCCTGACTTGTTAGTCCTCTCCAGTGATTTGGAACGCCTTTCTGCCCGTCTCTCGGCGCTCCGTAACCCTCTCTGTAGATACAGTAAAGGGGTGCTGGGCCTGGAGTCGTCCCCGCTGAGCCAGCCCCTGCTGCCCAGCCTCCAAGTTAAGTGCTCTCTGGATGTCCGGGTGTCTGGGCTGCTGCCAGGTGTCAATGCTCTTTCTCTGTGGTTTAGTCCAGTATTGTGGTCTGGACTTTCCTCCAGGATGGACTCAGAGCTTGACCCAAGGCTCATGGGGTTCTGCAAGGCCTCCATGTAGGATTTCCTGAAAAGTCTCCTGCTTTCAAATGCCACAGAGTCCCTTGGGAGGCGTCGGCGAGGACCTGGGTTACTGAGGTCTGTGCTAAAAGAAAGCATCTTGGATCCTGGTCCTCTTTCTCTCCCAGCACCCTCCTCACTCCCCCGTCCAACCCCACAATCTTCTGAGGGTCTTTCCATCCGAGAGACAGGTGTAGAAGTGTCCGTTGCCTTTAAACTGCTCTCACAGCTGTGCTCTATGTGGTTTCTGTTTGGAGAAGTGGGCTCAGAAAAAATGGAGTCAGCTCCCTGAGAATGCAGGGACTCCCTAGAGCTGCGGTGACTGTCCAAGGTCCCTGTTGAGCCGCTGGTGCTGCAGGTGCTGAGATGGCCACGGAAGCCACCGCTGCTGCTACGCGCTTGCATGATGGCGTCCGCCGTGTTGTTCACAAACAGTGGGTTGACCACGTTCTTCCACGGCGTCCTGTACACAGCTGTACCAGTGGTAAGCAGACAGTTCTGTAGTGGGTACAGGTTTCGGTCACGTGTTACATTCTGCAAGAACTCAGCTGTGAAGATGCTGCCGTACATGCTCTCTGCAATAGGGATTTCTGCAATTGCCTGCCCACTGGCTGACAGGCATTTTATTACAAGCTTGGCGGTCTTGCGGCCTAAAGGAACAATCTGAAGGTAGAAGTCTCCTTGTTTTAGTCGCACTTTGTGCAGAGGGGCAAGTTGGAGGACGACTTTCTCGTGGATGCAGAGAGGCCACCCCTCATGATAAAAGAGCAAGCCCCTGAACCTGACCTGAAAGAAAACAGAACACAGTCAATACCCACTCCCCTGAAATCTTTGGTGTGTCACGGTTTAGCTGCGGTACGCTTTGCATCATCTCGACTGACATCTGTAAGGCAGTGTTCAAACACATGTTTAACTTTAATGGAGAAGAGACGTGTTTTCATGGGACGCTCTGGATGAATCACTGTCAGCGATCTTTTGACTTAAGAGGAAAACCTGTCTGATCAGGCCTGGTTTCACAGCAACAACAGAAATCTTCACTGTGACACTACAGGAAAAAAAAGCCCTGAGAGGAAAGACTCCAGGGTTGGCTTTTTCATTTCTTATGAATGTGAAGCCAAAGACTGAGGATGTGATCTTCTTCTAAAGCCTCTCATATTGCCTGCAATACAAAGAGTCTCAGAGCGAAGTATTCTCAGGGGCTAGGCTTAGATGGAACTTGGGCTCTATGGCTATCGTCACAGTGTAATCACCACAGAGATGAATACAGAGGAATAAAGTTTCAGTGCTTTGGTCATAGAGCCCTGACCCACAGCAATCAAAGCTTGTGAGAGAGAATATTCAGTGTTGTTTTGGACTCAAGAGGCTTGGGCAGCCTCTCAAACAGACAACAGGTTCCCTCTGTTTCCCTGTTTGGAGAAGGATGGCTGGTTTTCAGCTTGTTTTCTGAACAATACACAACTCTGTCTCAGTCTGATGCCCCCACTTCCCACTCAGTAAAGTTATTCACACTCAGCAGCCCTGCACTCACATTCTTTGTCACTAGAATGTTGTCCGTTATCAGATAATTTGCTTACCCATCCATTTTTTAAATATATCTTAACCATGAGAAAAAAACAGCATGACAAGCATGTTGGGTCAGATTTTTTTGTGGAAAGTTTGAATATTAATATTGTGTTTGTCACAGTTAAGTGCATCATTTAAAGAGACAATTCAAATATCAAATATGATAAAATATAAATACACTGAATCAACTAAGCTTAAGTCATATACTTTGGTGACTGATTTATGTAAACTCAAGACAATGATGTCATATCTCTTTTACTATTGCTACTTCCAACTGTTTCCTTTGAGTGACGTGATATGAAGTGAATATGTGTCACTCGTGGAAACAACTTTAATATATTACCTCACTTTCAAAGCATGATTCCTGCCTAGATTTTCATCAGCAATGGTTAAAAAAACAATAACTCCCATGATCTCACACTACTTCTACAACAACATCCTATATTAATGTTTTGAGTGACAGTTTGTAACTTGTCCTGACATTCCTTCATTTTCTCTCACTGTGTCTTCAACTACCTATTTCAGTCAACACTTTTTCCTTTGAAAACAAAATAGATTGGGGTGAAATTCAACAGCTCAATCAATCCACCAGGAAAGCACTATGGTCAGTACCAGGTAAATACTGTATCTGACAGCTTTGCAGCTTAAAATGAATCCGGAGACAATTACAATGAGCATTCCTGAAATCCTTGACTGACCCTTGTGTCTATGAAACACTCACACAGGTTTCTTGTTGGATGATCTGTAGGATCCTCTTTGTAGGAAGCAAGAAGTCAACAAAGCAGCGGAGGCCGTCCCCACGGTACTGTCTTTCCACAACACTGAAGAGTTGCCACAGGACAGTGGCAGCCGTGGCACTGAAGGGGCGGTACAAGGCCGACAGGGTGCTCTGGATACAGTTATCCAAAGACTCAGCGTCCTGAGAAAAGTAAATAAGGGGATTAGGAATGATAGGAGAAGCTTGAACTACATACATGACTACATACATACATATTGACTGCAAACAAAAAATGCTCAAAACCACATCAAACCTTTTTAACCATGATATGAATCAACACTTGATGCTAACAGTTATGCATAGGCAAGGAGGTGGTGATATGATCATCATACAGGGAATATGACTCAATATATTACAATGTACTGCAATACTATAAGCAAGAATATAAATTGCAACTGTAAATCTGACCATTTGTCTCACTTAATCTTGTTATATTGGCTGAAGATACCACCAACACCAATGAAAAGTTTGGAGTTTAAACACACCAAATTATTATGTAAGTGCATCAACAGTTTCTTACAGCTCTAATGAGTCTAATTTAAACTTAACATTTCCTAAATATTAACTGGAGTACTTGTAACTGCACGTGATCAAACTTATCCAGAAAATCAGGAAGTTCAAACATGTCAGGAAATGTCAGCCATGATGGGTTTTCCATCAGAAACAGGGGAAACACCTGGAGGGAATGACGTCGCTGTGAGCGGACACAAACAGCAGAACTGGAAAGTCCAGACTAGTTCTCTCAGCCCGGATGGTGGAACTCTGCCCTCTAATAACAACCATGTCATTATGAATATTATCTGACCCTTATATGACATTGGCCATCACTCTTGTCCACAATAGATGATGTGTCCTACACCGTTACAGGATGAGTTTCAACATGCCCCTGGATAGTGGGGAGGGGGGGGGGGGTTCCGACTGTCCTGATGAGGTTGACCTGGTATGGGAATGCTATGGGGGAGCTACGACATCCCACCTAGCAGCCCGAGCCAAGGCCAAACATCCCTGCACTCCCTGTCCTTCTAAATGGAACATAATAGTGAAATTGAAACGTCTGCTTCCAGTGATAACCACAGCGGTAGATAGTAATGCCAGGGAAACTCCCACACTGTGACAACTATGAGCTGAAGAAAGAAGAGTGTGAGGATGCAGCTCCTCATTGTGTTATTATTTTCACTCAAATGCCTCCTGATCGTTGATACAGTATATATCAAGACAAAGAGCTTATGATTCAATATATTGTGAAATTGTAGTGAGGTTCACTATGTAATATTAACACATGCTGTTAAGCTTAAAAGAAGTGTGTTGGAAATGTGTTAAGCTAACAGTAGCAGGTATTCCACACTGTTGCTGCTGTAGAGGAGCAGAAGAGTGTCAATGGCCACTTTTACATGGAGATCTCTGAAAAAGGGTGAGATGGTGATCCCACCTTTTTGCCACCATTGACTGATTTCTACAGCCAAGCCAAAGGAGTAACAGAGGTCAGACAGGCTGGACTTTTATACAGCGGACCTGTGTTCTGGAATCAATGATGGGTATCATGGATGTAAACACAGTTGTTAGCTTTGAAATGAAATTAGCTAACATCCAAAAATTGACCTGCACACTACACAACACTAACTACAATGCAAACTATTTAAATACTTAACTATACTTTAGAGAATAACTGTCCAAATGCAAAGCTACTCCTTGTCTTAGCATGAAAGGTCATGATCGTAAATGAGAACTGGTTCTCAAACATTTTACCTAGTAAAATAAAAGGTCAAAAAAAAAAAAGTGCTGAGCTAAGGGTTTAACATAACGTAAAACCTGTGTGCCATGAATTGCATGTTTCTTAGGATCGATAACAAAATATGTCATAACCATCAAATATATTGTTATTAGCAAACAATCAAAATGTATGGTACAGGACATTTGTAAAGTGTAAAAGCTGCTGTGAAATCAAGACATTGCCTGTGCCATGGTGAATCGAGTCTGTCAGACAGCCCATGTTTCACCCTTTGTAGAATCTGTCCTGTTGATCTAAGCAGCTCAGCACCATCAATTAGAGGAGAGTGAGTACAGTTCAGCGCATTGGTACACATGCCACGACTCTACTACAAGGCGTTCTTTGTGCACTCCGCCTCTCTAAGTGCTATGCAGTGTACAGTGTTGGTGCCCTGAAACAAAACGCCCACCTCCATTAGCAGTCAGCCGGCTTTTAGTGAGACAAAAATGTCTCTGGGCATTAGTCACTGTTGCGAAGAATAACATGGTGTTTTATTGGAGGAAAGCTAACAATGAGAGGAAAGCCCTCGCAACACAGTTAGGACAGCCCAGCAAGTTTCTCCTCAGGTTCCCAAGGCAGAGAAAACAGTGGTAGTGACAGAAGTGGTGTTTTGAAGAACAATTACTCACATTAGAAAAGATTTGAGCTCCATGATAAATCAAATGTTATTCAACTCGCTGCGCAGGAGTGGCTGACCAAGGAATTACACATACAATATGGGCAAAAAAGTCTACTTATCCAAACAATGGCCTTGTTAGACAATGTTTACGTTTGGACTCAGGTTAATAGAAAAATGCATTCCCTTGTAGATAACATCTTAGATAACTGAGGTGATGTATAGACTTCTATTGTCAAAAAAATGTGAAGGTTTTCACAAAATGTCACCTGTTTCGAAGCAGACATGTCTGTATGTCACAGCAGAGCAACAGAGCTTAGCCAGCAAAGCTGAGCTTCCCATCCGCTCTGATCCAGAGAGGAATGCAGTGTGTATGATTGTGTATGTCTAGCCTCAAACCCTCAGCCAGGACAGAAGCAGACTGGGAAGTCCCACCCATTCTGATGCCAGGTCTTTGTAAAGGAGCTACTTGTGTGATGGAGGACTAAGGTGGTAATTAATGGCTTCAAAGCTCCAGGTGGAACACTTCTGTCCATGCCTCCAGTAAACCAGCTGTTCAAGAGGTGCAGGATACACTGCAAAATACGAGGAAGTTAGTTGACCTCTGCAAAAGGGGGCTGTATTTCATATTTTGTGAGTAGGAGACTTTACAAAACTGCATGACCTACATCTAAGAGGACCTAGTGAATTTGTGTCCAAATAAAAGTGGAAAGAGGAAGAGAACACTGGCTGAGAGGACCAGAGGGATGGAAGAAAGAGTGAGAGACATACAGAATTGGAGAGAAAGTGAGCGAGAGGTGGTCACTGAGACATTTAGTGGTCAGGGACACAAAAGGCGCTGCCTACCAGGGCTCCAGTGGAGCATGAAGCCACCAGGGGAGTGTAACAGGAGAGCCCTGGAGCCCCCATACAGACCGCTCACTAACCAACCTGCTAACAGCCTCAAAGGCAGCGGGCTGACAAAGGCCACAGGTTGCTCAGACCTGCCCCGCTGCCAGGTGCCAGGACACCAACAATAGAGCCTAGTGAGACTTCACCATTGAACTTGCAGTTTGATTCAGCTTTTGATCTGTGCCAATAGAAATCCTATCTCATGAGAGAAAGAGAGGCAAAGAGGAGGAGGGGGCTTAAAACAGACGACTGCAGAGAGAGCCTTTCGATAAATTTCCCTGGTTTGTTAGAAGGCGAACAAGAAAAAAGCACAATGTCCCAGAAGTCTAATCTAAAACAATTTATAATTTTGCATATTTTACCTTGACAGTCAACAGTGGTGACTGAGTTAATATCAAACTGTGCTTTAAGCATAAAACATTATAGACACACAGCACACAAAGAAGTTCTGTGTGTGAACACCACAGCACACACTCCTGTGTACAACTACATGTAATATAAAGGTCAGTGTACAAAGACACTTAAGTAAATTTATCTGTGCAGATAAACTTTGACCCCAGAGGTCTGCACTGACTCTAAAATACAGAATGGTCCATTAAGTGACAGTGAGGACAACAGAAATGGATGTCTGGTGATAAACTGCTTGTATAATTAGATACACAAACACTGTACACAGTAGAAGCTAAACTGCATGATTTGCACTGAACTGAAATTATTTACATAGACTTTTTGCCATTTTTTCCTTGTGCAGAAAAATAATTAATTTAGAGTCTGAAAAGTCTGAGTACAAAACAAAATATGCATGTTAAATAAATACACACAGCTGTACATCTCTTTTATCTATGACAAATGAACCAAGGAACAGACTCACACAGAGATTTGATCGATGTTGTCAGTAGGCAGCTAATGACTTTGTCCTACAGGATGTAAACAACACTGACAGGATATTGTTCCTCGACAGACCTCTGTGACCCTACAGATAAATGTTATACTTCATACAATACAATCATTCACACTCTAAAATACTTCATTATGCCTGTGCATAAAGGGAAGCCCAACAAGAAAAAAGTGAATGGAGGTCCTTCAACCAATCAGAGCTGTGATGAGTAGTGACAGGGAGACAATAGTGACTAACAAAGTCTGCTGATACCTCTGCAGGGTAAATATAGAACTGAGGCGCTCCAAAACAAGTAAAACATTGATAAGGGAGCTGATTTATTAGAGGAGACCCCATCCTACACTGTGCACTTCACTGACCCCAGAAAACATACACTTCAAAGCTTGTTTCTGTTTTTTTTTTTATTATTTGTAGAAGAGCATTAAGAGGTTGTTCTTGACAACAACAACTAAAGAAACAGAAAGAAAAGTTCAAATGTTTGCTATTTATGAGCTTTGGTCTCTAATTACCATCGTTAACCAACTTAACATGATGGTACATGTCTTTAAATGCTGGTAAAGCTTCACTAATTACAATTCAACAGATGTAGAACATGTTGAAGATGATGGTCTAATCTCTGCGTGGCCTTCAAAGTAACTATAGAGTAGCACAAACAGGCAGGGATCTGATATGAGCAGAAGAAAGAAATGCACTTCCACACTGACACTCATGTTCCAACACTGAAGGAGATTCAATATTAAAACAGAAAATAAAATAATGGACCTGAGTCTATATCACACAATAATAGTACTGATCAGAATACATGCGCACTACATATTCATGTACTGCATGGATAAAAAGATATCTGCTGTAATTTGGCTACAAAGGTAAAATCAATCATATCATGTGTCTGTGATCTGTGGAAAAAAGAAGGATTTTATGAACGTGCACACAAACAATGGTGTTTAGATAAAGTAAAGAAAAAAGAAAACTTTAAAACAACCAAAAGTAAAAACACCAAAAGTAAAGTAAAATGAAGTTAGAAACTCATAACAATTTCCCTAATGTTCCAGTAAAAATGTAATCAATGATTTTCAGCTCATACCTTAATACTCAGGTAGTTGTCACAACTTCGGGACTTTGCTCTGGAGTGCATTTTCCTCAGTGACAGCATTTAGACAGCAGAAGAATTCCCCAAACCTCAATATATAAATAAGTGTCATCAATTCCAGGTGTTAAAATCCAGTGTGCACTTCACTCTGCAAGTGCTGTGGAGTCATTGTTGTGATATCGATATGTCCATTGCCATTTCTGCCTCTTCTCCTGCTCTCTGGGTGCTTTTGGCGTAAGCAGCTGGAGCAGACTAAACGCCTGTTGAAGCGTGAGAGAGGCAGTTCGCTGGCTTCCCCGTCGCTCCCTCCCTCCCTCCCTCCCTCTCCGCTCCCTCCAACCTAGCCTCCCCCGCCCTGCTGCCCTGCCGCTCTGCTACTGAAGCCTCTTCCAGCTGGATAAATGCACACTGCTGCAACTTCAGCCTCATCACACACAAAAAAAAAACACTACCTGACCCACACACCCCCACCATTACACACCAACACTCCTCCCAACTGGTGTCGGACTCTGACTAACTCCTCTTTGCCCCCCCTGACCCCTTGCACCCCTACCTCCACCGGCAGCTCCCCCCCTCAGCTCTCCTGCCACAATAGTCTCTCTTTGTCCTGACAATACAAATGGACTAGGGTTTCAGCTTATTCTGCTGCTTTTCAAAAGGAAAAAGAAAGGAAGACATCAGCATAGGATTGGTGGTTCAGGTCACTCTCTACAATGGTGTTCCCCTTAAATATTGCCAGGGGGAATACCAATCCTTTACTAGCCATTACAAACCACTGACATATGTGGGACATCCTCCTGTGACAGAAGACAGATATGACACCTTCAGAACAGACCGACTAAAACACTGAAAAAAAAGAAGCTTTTAAGAAGTGTAGTCAGGACAAAACAAACTCAGTTAAATCATTAGCTAACATTCCTTGACAGTGACATCTGTAAACTCACAGACATCACAAGAAAATCCTCCGAGCGACTGAAAGCGCAAAAGAGGTGAGTGTTGCATTTACATTTTTTTTTTTTTAACTTCTGGAATGCAGCAAAGTGACAACGTGTTCATCGCATCTATTTAAAAAAAAAAAAAAAAAAAAACAACCTTCCGGAATCTAAACACAGGAAATCCTTGTTGGGGAAAACATGCTCCGTGAGAATGCACGCTTTGTGTGAAAATGTGAAGATCATATGAAGCCACCTTGTTTACATAGAGAATGTAGTGAGCATCAGTAATTAGGTTGGTTTATATTTAGAGAGGCACTAGATTCTTGTCATTAGACCCAGACAACACAATGATCCAGGAGAGACAAGAGACACACTGTCAACTCGCTGCAATCCCACTTCACATGTGCTCAACTAAACACACTGCAGATACTGTCATGCTGATAAAAACACACTTTGAAGGCTGGGAAGCACCTACCACAACTCAAGGCAGCATCAATGTGGACTGAGGAGAGAGGATATAAGTCCCTCAACTCTCTGTATTGTTATATATACACAGTCGATCTACATTTAGACTCATGTATATATCTACTGTATAATCTGCTATATACACAGAAGCAGACGTACCTCACATATGCACTATGCAAATATACACTCCTCCTCTTCCAAGTCGCTCTGTCTGTGCCATGTTTGACCCTATAATTTCTGCTGCCCCAGCCTTTTCCACTGGTTTGGTTTCACTGTCAGTAAGGGCAGATTTTCTTCTTTCATGTCTCTTCCATTCCTCTTTTTTTCTATTTTTTCTTCTTTTAATTGTTACTTATTTAATTAGGTTGAAATTACTGCACCAGCAACAAAGGTCCCAGGTTGGCAGAAACCCAAAGTGAAGGAGCATCGGCCAACGCAGGCAGCAGGATGTTTTCTGGAGCAAATTTTGGTCAGTCCTGTGTAATTCTGGCTGAGGAAGTCAGACTGTAGGCCTCGAGATTTTCAAGAACTTCTTTTCTTTTTATAAGGAATGGTCTTATAAGGACGATACATGTGATGGTTTTCTTATTTTTGTGATTGGTATCTTACTTTTGAAAAGGCTTTAGCAGAAAAAAAAATCTCCCAATAGAACGAAAACAAGATCAAATACACGCACAAAAAGACACTAAAGGCTGACAACAGAACAAATCTATAGAAGGAATATTGCATTTTGAGTTGAACTACATGCAGATACTTGTATCAGTAATAGCAGATCTGCTGTGAAAGCATTTGATGTAATTTTAATACTTTCTTTTTGTTGTGCTACACCTTTACTTTTCAATGTATAGTTTCATTAACTTCTACCCTCCATATGCAACGTATGGCTTATAGTCCAGTTTGACCAGTTACAAATAGTTATAGATGTAAATCCAATCACAAAAATATACATATATGGTCTTAAACTCTTTGAAAAATATGGAAATACAGCTGCGACATACCACAAATTACCATAAAATCTGTATTAATGTAGAAAAAATATTTTAAAATCCTGTGTAAAAGTGCATATTTTCAGGATTTATCTGATTTAATTTCAGTATGAGGTTTTTTTTTTCCCCATCTCTATATCCATGGATGTGTAGCTCCTCTGTGGCCACTAGAGGAGGCTTCACTTCACTGTGTTTTTCTTATTTCTAATGATTTAGATGACGAGCAGGCACCACTGGGAT
Organism: Ostorhinchus cyanosoma; assembly: GCA_029814465.1. NCBI lineage: Eukaryota > Metazoa > Chordata > Actinopteri > Kurtiformes > Apogonidae > Ostorhinchus > Ostorhinchus cyanosoma. Next base: position 17,306 of record JAPTYQ010113825.1, read on the forward strand.
AAAGCGGGATAAACAGTAAACAGTGAATTCCGAAGCCAGATTTACAGCATGTTAAATTTACACTGATTTATGAAAGTCAACCAGCTACTGTCCATGTACTAATGACAAAGATAAATCTGTCACCGGGCCTGAAGTCTCATGCATCTTTATCTACTGCATGATTTCACTAGTAATGTTCTGCATTGGTAAGACAGCATGAACTCCATTTACGCAAATAAGTTTGTACAAACACAAGAATTAAAGGTTTCTTGTTTTTTTTCCTGTATGGTTTAAAATAGCTCAGTTTACGCAGGCTTCTGGTAAACAATATTTATGCGATCTGAAAAAGCAGATAGTGCAGTCCCAGGGGTGGCATATGATCTGATAAACCTACCAAGGGAACAAATTAGTCAGATGACATGAGAGCTGCAGTTTCATCATTTTTCATCATCATATCTTACAGACACTCGACTGATAAAAACCTTAAGACAGATTTAAGAGAGGGGTGCAAACAGCAGTAGTTTGAGTTCAGATCGGTAGATTTCTGCTGTCTGTTACAGATGTTCACATCCTTATACGCACTGCATACAGAAC